>CBVK0100986555.1:0-11054 GCA_900067695.1 Picea abies
TGGTGCTCCAAAACCTTCTTTGTGGGGAGGAGTGATCCAAGAGGATCCCCAATTTATTTAGTCAAAAAATGTCATGGAGACACGATCTCCATTGGACTACAACTCATCTTCAAAGATTCTTCTTCCAGATAAATCCATGTGTGGATTTTGAGGGATTTTGAGCTTTCCTCGTCATTACCTTGCCACTCTTCCATGTCCACAACCTTATCGCAAGTCTGCTCGGTCATCCTCCTCACATGGATCCTAGGAATTTCATTTCATTGAAGTTAAAATGCTCTAATTTTGGTGGGGAAGCTTCCAGATGAGGCAAGGATTTTCTTCATAAGAAGCCAAATTGTGGAGAAAAAGGAATTTCATTTCATTGAAGTTAAAATGCTCTAATTTTGGTGGGGAAGCTTCCAGATGAGGCAAGGATTTTCTTCATAAGAAGCCAAATTGTGGAGAAAATGCACGGGTTGGGTTTTCATTAGAAATATCTTTTGATTAAAGTTTGAAATGTCAACGGCATCATTAAAGGTAGTATCAACAGATGTATCACAAAATGGACATGCCAAGAGGTCAATCCTTCAAATGGAAAATTAGCAGATATATGATCAAACATGTACTAGGGTTCTTACCTCTCACGCCCTCTCTCGAGACATTCATATAGAGTCCTTATCAGTTACCATTCAAGGAAATTAGCTCCAAAAATGGGCCTCCCAAGAAAATTATAAAATAATAATCCATGTGTGCCACATCAAAGCCATGTATGTCACATCACATTTCCATATAAGCAAGGCTAATCTAGAATTACGAGATGAGAGTTAAAAATATTAATGGGAAGTTTAGATTCTTGTGCATAGACAATAAATGATAATAAATATAATACAACAAATAATTACTATTAATGTATAATATGAAAATAGAATAAATTATATATAATAATAATTTATAATTGTCATATAATAATATATAATGGAAGCAAGTGGTTTTCGTCTCCCCCACCGCATGCGGGTAGCCTTTCTAGCTTGTGGGAGTTGCTACAGAGTTTTCAACAGGAAATATGGCTATGTTAGAGGACGTTGTTGATTACTCCCATGACCCGCTAGAGGGAAAGATTATTTAGGCAGAGGCAATTGTCAATCGGGAGGCCCCGCACGCAGATGATTTTTATTCCTTTCTAGAGATAGATGCGCGGTGTCAATGGATTTCAGGATTGTGTTGGGGCCTATGTCCAAACCTTTTTCCCTTTCCTAGGACTAGTGTTTCTCCTTTGTTTGTGATCCCTTTTGGGGGATATCTAGGTTTTGGTTGGGTCCCGAGGCTTTCTCAAATGAGATCCTTGCTTTGTGATGATCATCGGAGTCACCTAAGAAGTATTCATGTAGTTTACCCTCTTTCATATTGGGTGGAGGTCCCCTTGGCACAGGAGATTTGGGAATCATAAGGGCGAGGTAGACCAGATGGGATTCTTGGGTCATTACCAAGGGTTTTAAGTGATGGGGAAAAACTAGGGTTTTCAACCCCTGATTGGTGTGGATCTTTTCCTCATATCATTTATGAAGCCGGTCCCAGGATTCCTACATGCTCCTCCCCTATTGAAGCCTGTGGCTCACAAGATACGGTGGGTTTTATGGACTCCCTGCTAGTTCATGACAAAAAAATAATAAATGTTGATGTTGTCGAATCTCTAAGAGTCAGAGCAAAAGTTGTTTCTCCCAGGGTTGAAGGATTTTTTGGTCTACATAACCAGACGAGTTCTCATCACTGAAAGAACAAGTGTGTGAATCCCAAAGGTAAGGCAACTAGGCTAGTTTTGAGTGCTGATATAACAAGGCCCCAAGTGGTGGATATGTAATCCAAGAGGATCTAGAATGCTAAAAAAGATCCAGAAGGATCCAAAAATGCTCAAAAAATTTCCTTCTCAAATTCTCTTGAAAATGAATCCATTGCGTAGAGCTCGACAATAGATTTTTGATGGTGCAAAAATCATCTCAGATAGAGTTCGTACGTAAAAGTTATGGTCAGTTAAATTTTTGGTCAAACAAGTCAAAAGTCCAAGAAAGGGTGCCACATGGGAGGCCCACATGCTGCCATGTGTCCTATCCTTATAGGTTGTACAAATGACAAGAATAATTCATGCTAATGTCAACAGGATGAAATGGTAGCACGAGATGCTGCCACGTGTCACTCATTTTTGGAATTTTTAGGCACACATGTGAACCAATAAAAAAGTGCCACATGTCATCTGTATGGATGATGTGGCAGTTGTATGATGATATGGCAAGTGGAAGGTACAATCAACATCCATACGTTGACGTGACAACGATGTGGCATGACCATACAAGACAGTTGGTAGGTGACTGGATGCTGACATGGTACATTTGTACAGACAGGAGGCATATGATGTGGTGCTGACGTGAGAAACATGTGGACCAGCCAGAGAGTGCCATGTGGCAGTCTCCGATTGGCATATAATGGATAAGGGAGAATAAAATTGGTTCCCCATGGGAATTGAACCCACAACCTCTGGGAGAATATTCCTAGAATATTCCAACGATTTAGCAAAGATTTTGCCTACCATTGTGCCACATGCACTGCTTGTTATAACAACTAAACAATATGTTATTTAAATTATTCAGTTCATTGTTGAATCAAGTAAGGATTTTTGGTATATGTAGGTAATGTGTGAGTTGATTTCCAGGCATTGAGAAAATTATGGTGAAGCATTGTTACCCTCTTCCTCGTATTGATAATTTGTTGGATCATGTAAAAAATGCAACTTATTTCATTAAGTTAGACTTAAGAGGTGGTTATCATCAAGTAAGCATTTTTTAAGATGATATTCGAAAAACTACTTTCAGAACATAAAAAGGTTTATTTGAATGGTTGGTTAAGCCTTTTGGGATTTGTAATTCTCCTGCTACTTTCATGTGAGTTATAATGATTTATTTAGGCCATTCATAGATGATTTTGTAATAGTCTACTTAGATGATATATTGATTTTTAGTAAAAGTTGGGAATATCATGTAAAGCATATGAAGAAAGTCTTAGATGTTTTGAAAAAGGAGAAATTGTACCTAAACATGTCAAAATTGGATTTGGGAAAACATCTTGAGTTTATTTGGGCTATATAGTAGGGGGTGTTGAATTGAAAATTGATCCCTCTAAAGTTTAAGCCATTATGGAGTGGCCTAAGCCTAATAATGTAACAAAAGTTCAGAGCTTTCCAGGGGAAATTTAGTATTGGAGGAAGTTTGTTGCTAACTTTTCTTTTATTACATCTCCTTTATATTCTTTGAAAAGTACTAAGCATGAGTTTCAACGGGGAGGTAAACAACAAAAATCCTTCGAGACCTTGAAAGAAAATATCGGTATAGCCCCAATTCTAGCATTTCCATATTTACAACAGCCATTTGAGATTGAAACTAATGCAAGTGATTATTCCATGGAAACAGTGTTAATACGAAGGAAATCGGTTTGTTACCATTATGAGACCTTCACTGGTGCGGTAAGAAACTATCCTACTTATCACAAACCATTGTATGCTTTGGTTTAGAGTGTGAAGAAGCGGAAATACTATTTGATGGGAAAAGAGACAATCATCCAAAGAGATCATCAAACTTTGCAGTATCTCCAATCACAAACCAAACTACAACAGTCGTCATTTTTGGTGGATGGGATTCTTGCAACAATTCCATTTGGTCATCAGGTATAAGAAATATATAAAATAAAGTTGTTGTATGTTATCTAGACCTTTTGTTAACACATCCATTTTTTTACAACATAGTTCATTAATTCATGAAAGTTACATTGAACAATATACTAGAAACGAAGATTTTAAGGATGTTTATGAAACAATAATCCATGGTACTAAAGTGAAAGAATCATATTATCATGTACCTGAAAATTTTCTATATTATCTTGGTAAATCGTGTATTCCACGAGATAAAAGAGTGCATGTAATTAGAGAAGCACATAATTCTCTCATTTATGGTCATTTTGATATAGGAAAAATAGTAGCTTAGTTACAATGCTATTGTTATTCGGCTCAGATGTATGAAATTGTGTCCAAATATGTAAAAGGATGTGTCATGTGTGCCACTGGAAAACCAAGTAACAAAAATTGGGTTTGTATATGCCACTTCATGTACCTTCTCGTCCATGGGAAAGTGTGCCTATGGATTTTTTACGGGGTTTGAATATGTCCAATATAGGTCACATTTATCTATATGTTGTTGTGGATAGATTTAACAAAATGTGTATTTTAGTGCCTTGTAAGAAACAAGTGACAAGAGTAGGGACTACACATTTATTCTTCTATCATGTTTGGGTTCATTTTGGTTTTCCTACATCCATTATATCGATGGAAAAATGAAAGTGGTCAAAAGGACAACGATACACTTACTTTGAGGATATTGTAACAAGTGTCCTAAGATTTGGGATGAATAGTTTTATTAAGTACACCATGCCTATAATCGTGTGGTACATTCTTCTACATAGAGATCTTCTTTTGAGACATGCTTTGGATATTTTCATAAGTCTCCTATAGACTTCACTTTTGGAAATGATTCAAAGGCAGATGAACGTAATTATGTAGAAAAAGACAAGAAGTTCATCCAGAAGATTCAATCGGTTCATCAAGTTGTATAGGAACAATTGGAAAAGAGACAAGCCAAGTATAAGGTTAGGCATGACAAGCAACAGGTTGATAATCACCTCCAAGTTGGTGATCAAGTTTGGCTATACATTAGCAGAGAAAACCTTAAAGGTGAAGGTAAAAATCTCAAGCCAATAGAGTATGGTCCATTTAATATTTTGGAAAAGATTAGTAACAGTGATTTCCAGTTGGAACTACTTCCATATATGCAAATGTATTCTATGGTTAATGTTGAAAACTAGAAACTATATGAACCTCGTATTATCATGGATCAAAGAAAGAATGTTCAAGTTTCTTCGGTTGAATATTTTGTTCTTGAATATCTTCATGAGTTGCGGGAAGATGTTATTCTTGATAGAAAGGTGAGGACTTCATGAAGAGGCGATGTGGAGTATATTTGTATGGGTATAAAAGGAATGGATCCAATTAAAAAATGATGGATGGAAACCATTAAAATGAGGGAGTTGTACCCTTGTTTATTTTATGAATAAAACTAGAATTTTGGTGCTCCGAAACCTTCTTAGTGGGGAGGAGTGATCCAAGAGGATCCCCGATTGATTCAGTCAAAACATTTCATGGAGACATGATCTCCATCGACCTACAACTCATCTTCAAAGCTTCCTCTTCCAGAGAAATCCATGTGTGGATTTGGAGGGTTTTAATCTCTCCTCATCATTACCCTTTCACTCTTCCATGTCCACAACCTCAATGCAAGTATGCTCGGTCATCCTCCCCACATGGATCTTAGTGATGTCATTTCAACGAAGAAAAAATGCTTTGAGTTTGGTGGGTAATATTTCAGTTGGGAGGCCCTGCATGCATACAAGTTCTATGCCTCTGCAGAAGATAGATGTGGGGTGTCAACGGATTTCAATATTGTGTTGGGCCTATTTGAAAACCTTTTCCCTTTCTTGGGACTAGCGTTTCTCCTTCATTTGCAACCCCTTTGGGTGGAGATATGGGTTTTGGTTATGTCCCAGGGTTGTCTCCCACGAGATCCTTGTTTTGTGATGACCATCAAAGTTAGACAAGAAGTATTCCTGTAGTTTACCCTCTTTCATCTTGGGTGAAGGTCCCCTTGGCATAGGAGATTTGGGAATCAGAAGGGAGAGGTAGACTAGATGGGTTTCTTAGGTCATTACCGAGGGTTTTCAGTGATGGGGAATAACCAGGGTTTTCAACCCGTGATTGGTGCAAATATTTTCCTCATATCATTTATGAAGCTGGTATTAGGCTTCCCACTCACACCTCCCCTCTTGAAGCATGTGGCTCACAAGATACGATGGGTTTTGTAGACTCCCTGATAGTTCATGAATAGGCAATAATAATTGTTTATGTTGTTAAATCTCAGGGAGTCAGAGTGGAATTTGTTGCTCCTAGGGTTGAAGGATATTTTGGTCCACATAATTAGACGAGTTCTCATCGCTGAAAGAACAAGTGTTTGAGTCCCAAAGGTAAACCAACTAGGCTAGTTTTGGGTGTTGATATAACAATGCCCCAATAGGTGGATATGTGATCTAGGAGGATTCAGAATGCTAAAAAAGATTTAGGAGGATCAAAAAATGCTCAAATATTTACCTACTCAAATGCTCCTGAAAATGAATCCATTGCGTAGAGCTCAGCGATAGATTTCCAACGATGCAAAAATCGTCTTAAATAGAGTTCGTATTCAAAATTTATGGCCAGTCAAAGTTTTGGTCAAACAAGTCAAAAGTTAAAGTAGGGATGCCACGTGGCAAGACCACATGCTTCCACGTGGCCTATCCTTTCAGGTCGTACAATAGATAGGATGACATCATGTTGACATCAACAGGATGACATGGCAACTTGAGAGGTTGCCACATGTCACTCATTTTTAGCATTTTCGGGCACACATATGGACCAATAAAAAGTACATCATGCTTATAACCGTGTCGTACATTATTCTACATAGAGATTTCTTTTTGAGACATGTTTTGGATATTTTCCTAAGTCTCCTCTAGAATTCACTTTTGGAAAAGATTCAGTGGTGGATGAACCTAATGATGTAGAAAAATCCGTACATTATTCTACATAGAGATTTCTTTTTGAGACATGTTTTGGATATTTTCCTAAGTCTCCTCTAGAATTCACTTTTGGAAAAGATTCAGTGGTGGATGAACCTAATGATGTAGAAAAATCCAAGAAGTTCATCCAAAAGATTCAATCAGTTCATCAAATTGTATAGGAACAATTGGAAAAGATCCAAGCCAAGTATAAGTCTAGGCATGACAATCATCGGTTTGATAATCACTTCCAAGTTTGTGATCAATTTTGGCTATACATTAGCAAAGAACACCTTAAAGGTAAAGGTAAAAAACTCAAGCCAATCAGGTATGGTCCATTTAAAATTTTGGAGAATATTAGTAACAATACTTTCCAGTTGGATCTACCTCCAATATGCAAATGTATTATATGGTTAATGTTGAAAACTAGAAACTATATGAGCCTCCTATTATCATGGATCAAGGCAAGAATGTTCAAGTTCCTTCTATTGAAGATTGTGTTCCCAAATATCTTGATGAGTTGCAGGAAGATGTTATTCTTGATAGAAAGGTGAGGACTTCATGAAGAGGCGATGGAAGATGTTATTCTTGATAGAAAGGTGAGGACTTCATGAAGAGGCGATGTGGAGCATCTTTGTGTGGGTCTAAAAGGAATGCATCCGAGTAA
Source organism: Picea abies (assembly GCA_900067695.1). NCBI lineage: Eukaryota > Viridiplantae > Streptophyta > Pinopsida > Pinales > Pinaceae > Picea > Picea abies. The sequence goes on from CBVK0100986555.1 coordinate 7,331, forward strand.
AGCACGACGGATGGAAACCATAAAAGTGAGGGAGTTGTACCCTCACATATTTTCATAATAAAACTAGACTTTTGGTGCTCCAAAACCTTCTTAGGGGGGAGGAGTGATCTAAGAGGATCCACAATTGATTCAGTCAAAAAATGTCATGGAGACACAATCTACATTGGCCTACAACTCATCTTCAAATATTCTTCTTCCAGATAAATCCATGTGTGGATTTGGAGGGATTTTGAGCTCTCCTCATCATTACCCTGCCACTCTTCCATGTCCATGGCCTCATCGTGAGTTTACTTGGTCATCCTCCCCGCATGGATCCTAGGAATTCCGTTTCAAGAAGTAAAAATGCTATGCATTTGGTGGGGAAGCTTCTAGATGAGGCAAGGATCTTCTTCATAAGCAACCAAATTGTGGAGAAAATGCATTGGATGGGTTTTCATTAGAAAATATATTTTGATCAAAGTCTGCAATGTCAATGACATCATTAAAGGTAATGTCAACAAATGTATCACAAAACGGACATACCAAGAGGGCAGTGGTTCAAATGACATATTAGTAGATATTTGATCAAACGTGTATTGGGGTTCTTACCTCTCACCCCCATCTCTCGAGACATTCATATAGAGTCCTTATCAATTACCATTAGAGGAAATTTGCTCCAAAAATGGGCCTCCCAAGGTAAATAATAATCTGTGTGTGCCACATCAAAGCCGCGTATGCCACATCACATTGCCATATAAGCTAGGCTAATCTATAATTACCAGATGAGTGTTTAAAATAATAATGGGAATTTTAGATTCTTGTGCATAGACAATAAATGATAATAAACATAATACAATAAATAATTATTATTAATATATAATATGAAAATAAAATAAATAATTTATAATATAGTCATCATATAATAATATAAAATGGCAACAAGTGGTTTTCGTCTCCCCCACCTCACGTGGGTAACCTTTCCATATAGTGGGATTTGCTACGAAGTTTTCAACAGGCAATATGGATATGTTAGAGGACGTTGTTGATTACTCCCATGACCCGCTAGAGGGAGAGAATATTTGGGTATAGAAAACTGTTATCCATGAGGCCTCGCATGCAGACGATTTTTATGCCTCTCTAGGAGATAGATACGAGGTGTCAACGGATTTCAGGATTGTGTCGAGGCATATGTCCAAATATTTTCCCTTTCCTGGGACTGGTGGTTCTCCTTCGTTTTCAACCCCTTTGACAGTAGATCTAGGTTTTGGTTCGGTCATCGAGCTCTCTCCCATAAGATCCTTGTTTTGTAATGACCATCGAGTCAACCAAGGAGTATTCATGCAATTTACCCTCATTTATCTTGGTCGAAGGTCCCCTTGGCGTAGGATATTTGGAAATCAAAATGGTGAGGCAGACTAGATGGGCTTCTCAGATCATTACCAAGGGTTTTCAATGATGGGGAAAAACTAGGGTTTTCAACCCGTGATTGGTGTGGATATTTCCCTCATACCATTTATGAAGTTGGTCCCAAGATTCCCACTCGCACCTCCCCTCTTGAAGCTTGTGGCTCACAAGATACAGTGGGTTTTGTGGACTCCCTGCTAGTTCATAACCAGACAATAATAAATTTGATGTTGTCGAATCTCTAGGAGTTGGAGTGGAAGTTGTTGCTCCCAAGGTTGAAGGATTTTTTGGTCCACATAACCAGACAAGTTCTCATTGCTGAAAGAAGAAATGTGTGAATCCCAAAGGTAAACCAGGTAGGCTAGTTTTTGGCGCTAATATAAAAATGCCCCAAGTGGTGGATATGTGATCCAGGAGGATCTTGAATGCTAAAAAAGATCCAGGAGGATTAAAAAATGCTCAAATATTGAACTTCTCACATTCTCTTAAAAAAATACTCCATTCCATAGAGCTCAACGATAGCTTTCCAACGATGCAAAAATCTTCTCAAACGGAGTTCGTATGCAAAAGTTATGGCTAGTCAAAGTTTTGGTCAAAAAAGTCAAAAGTCAAAGCAAGGGTGCCACGTGGTAGGCCCACATACTGCCACATGGCTTGTCCATACAGGTCATACAACTAATAGTATGACTTCAGGTTTACATCAACAGGATGACATGGCAGCATGTGAGGCTGCCACGTGTCACTCATTTTTGGCATTTTTAGGCACACATGTGGACCAATAAAAAAAAGTGCCACGTGTCATCTGTACGAATGAAGTGGCATATGTACGATGACATGGAAGGTGGCAGGTACAATTGGCATCCATACATTAATGTGGCAGTGACTGGATAGTGGCATGGCATGAATGTATAGTACATTTCGCAGGTGACTAGATGCTAACGTGGTAGATCCATACAAACAAGTGGCAGATGATGTGGTGTTGACGCAGACAACAAATGGACCAACCAGAGATTGCCACATGACACTCTCCAATTGGAAAATAATGGATAAGGGAGAATAAAATTGGGTCCCCATGGGAATTAAACTCATTACCTCTAGGAGAATATTCTCATGATATTCCAATGATTTAACAAAGATTCTTCCTAACATTGTGCCATAAGCATTGCTTGTTATAACAACTAAACAAAATGGTATTTAAATTATTTAGTTAATTGTTGGATCAAGTAAGGATTTTTAGTATGTATATTTTATCTTTGAGTTGATTTCTAGGTATTGAACAAATTTATGGTGAAGCACTGTTGCCCTCTTCCTCATATTGATGATTTGTTGGATCAATTAGAAATGAAACATATTTCACTAAGTTAGACTTAAGAAGTGGATATCATCAAGTAAAGATTTTTGAAGATGATATTTGGAAAACTGCTTTCAAAACATAACAAGGTTTATTTGAATGGTTGGTTAATCCATTTGGGCTTTGTAATTCTCTTGCTACTTTCATGCGAGTTATAATTATTTATTTAGGCCATTCATAGATGATTTTGCAATAGTCTACTTAGACGATATATTGATTTTCATTAAAAGTTAGGAAGATCATGTAAAGCATGTGAGGAAAGTCTTAGATGTTTTGAAAAAGGAGAAATTGTACCTAAACATGTCAAAATGTGGATTTGGGAAAACATATTTAGTTTATTTGGGCTATATAGTAGGGGGTGTTGAATTGCAAATTGGTCCCTCTAAAGTTGAAGCCATTATGAAGTGGCCTAAGCCTAATAATGTAACACAAGTCCGGAGCTTCCCAGGGGCAATTGAGTATTGGAGGAAGTTCATTGATAACTTTTCTTTTTGTTACATCTCCTTTATAGGCTTGAAAAGTACTAAGCAGGACTTTCAATGGGGAGGTAAACAACAAAAATCCTTTGAGACCTTGAAAGAAAATATCAATATAGCCCTACTTCTAACATTTCTATATTTACAACAACCATTTGAAATTGAAATTGATACAAGTGATTATGCCATCACAACTGTGATAATATGAGGGATGAAATGAGTTTGTTACCTTTATGAGACCTTCACTGGTGTGGTAAGAAACTATCCTACTTATGATAAAGAATTGCATGCTTTGGTTTAGAGTGTGAAGAATCGGAAACATTATTTTGTTGGTTATAGAGCTTGATTATCTTCCTGATTTAGAGGTCTTTTTTTTCAGCTGTGTTTATACCCCATGTAGATTGTACACCCCTCCACGCGGGGGGGTTGCACGAGGGGCTTGCCCCCCCTCTAGGGTTTGGGGGCGAAGACCCCGAAGGAAAAATTTCCTTGTAAATGTATATTGTAATTTCAT
>CBVK0100986559.1:0-14630 GCA_900067695.1 Picea abies
TTATGGTGAATGGTTTATGGTTTATTCTTGGTATTATTGAATTATATTTGCAAATCCGGTATAGGTACTTAACAGGTGTTGACAATTTCATCAACACGGAGAATATAGGCTACAACATTCTCTTCATATTTCATTTTTAGGCTCCCAAATTGTATTCTATGAGTTTGGAGCTTTGCTTTTTTAACCTTGTCATCGCCTTCATAGATATTTTGAAGCTTGTCTCAATTTTCTTTTGTCAATCCGCGATGCATCACCTTGACAAATTTAGATTATGATAGACCGCATAAGATGGCATTCATGGCTTTTGCATTAATTTCACTGGGTTTATTCCCGACCGCGTCTGTTGGTGGAGTTGTTGGGGCTATATAACCAGTCACAACTAATTTCCAAATATCGAAACCAAGGGCCATTAGATATGTTCACATCCTTATGCTCTAGAAGTCGTAGTTTGTTTTGTCAAACAACAGAGCCCTCTTTGTGGAGAAATCATCTTGACCAACCATGTGTTCTCTCGAGATCTTCCTTCTAGTGGTTAGATTGTTTCCAAAGGAACCCACTCTTATACCAATTGTTGAACTTATGCTTATACTAAGAGGGGGGGTGATTCAGTGTAAGATACTTTTTTCTTTGAATGAACATTCAAAAATCATTCATTAAATTTAAAACAATAAATGCACGCAAACTCAAATCAAAATACACATAGGTGATTCAGTGTAAGATACTTTTTTCTTTGAATGAACATTCATCAATCATTCATTAAATTTAAAAAAATAAATGCACGTAAACTCAAATCACAATACACATAGTTTAATTTGGAAACCCTTGTGGGAGAAACTACAAAAACTTATCTTTATATATGTATGTAGGCACCAACCCACTGTTACAAAGCTTGTAGGCACCAACCTACTAAAGACACCAATCTCTTCAACTGAGCACCAACTCAACAATATATTGTGTATGAACTAACTTACTAGAGACACCAATCTCTTTAGCTGAGCACCAACTCAACAAGATATTGTGTAAGCACCAACCTACTAGAGACACCAATCTCCTCAGCTAAACACCAACTCATTAAGATCTGTATAGGCACTAAACTAATATCTTCACACACATATTACTTTTGATTTCACATGCATGCTTCATACTTCATGCATTTCACAACATCATAATACTCCTAACTTTCATGCTCCAGTGCATCTCCTTGCTTCATACCACAGACATAGCTTCAAACCCTAGTCGGATTTAGCTTTCATGCCCTAGTGAACCTCATAGCATCATTCCCATAATATAATTCTAGACTTCAACATCACAACCTCAAAAAAATGCACTTTGCAACATCATAGACCTTATTCCTTTATAGTGCACCCTTAATACTCCAAGAAAACTCCTTTTGCGCACCTTTAGACCCCAAGAATACTCCTCAACTCCTCTTGCGCACCTTAGATCTATTATGGGCACTTGTACTTGCTATTCTTGCTTGTATACTCTTCAAATGCGCACATATATCCTATATTTATAATGTTTATCTGTTCACTTATGGGGTCGACTTGTAAAACTAGTTGGGTCGACCTGTAAAATTGGTTGGGCCTACCTGTACTTTCTAGTTGGGATGACCTAATATAATATTTCATATCTTCTTGTTCCTATGGAGTTAGAGGGAGTGCCATACACCATTGGAAAGATTTCAGAATAAAATTTTCAACCATATATCCTATGCTCCCATTTGAGCTAGATTTTCAGAGTAAAAATGCCTTCAAAGATAGGGTATCCAAACTGAGCATCAAAAGTCCAAAACCAATATTTCCAACAATCTCCATCTTACAATATTTATCTTGAACATTTGTAGTCTCCCCATGCCTTTGACATCAATGACAACAATATTTCCAACAAGTTGATGTTGTATAATTTTTTTCTTGAGGATCCAATTAGTGTGCAAGGATAACTGCCACAACAATATTTTAATTTGGACCAATATTCTCCAATATAATTTATTTGCACTATATAAAATGATGCAAGAAATATTTTTTCAATTCTTGTGGAGACTAGTGACAAAATACTTAAGCTTATATCCTTATAGATGGTTGATTTAAATTTTCTTAATAGTTTTTAAGGCATTAGATCTTAACCCATATAGGTATTTGACTTAGAAGGTATTCTCTTCTCTCAACATAGAAGAATAATGGGATGGCTGATCCCATTGCAAACAACAATATAATGATGACCCTTTAAGTTTGATTATGCACACCTCTCATTAATACAACAATAATGTCATGATCATGCAATGCACCTCTTTGATGGGTTCTTTGCAAGGACAATTTTTAAAACAATGAGCAAAGTGAACCAAGTGCAAGAAATGTAGGGCTAATTTGATTAAATGTGGGAATCATGGGACCTGGGTTACCATAATTGATAAGAGAGTAGATTGTATAAAATTTATAATCATGAACTATCTTGTATTGCATTATATGAATGAACGAAGAAGAGAATCATACCATAGAACAATAAATTAGAATTTTAATGACATGATAGGTTGCAAAGGAAGAGTGGGTTTGGTATATCTATGTCTTGAAGAAATTATAAGACATTTGATTATTACTTGATAAGAAAAAATTATATACACTTCCAAATTGCTCTAAATGTTGATTTCTCATTTTGCATTCTATAATTGAAATGTAAATATTGATCATTGCTATCAGTTGTTCATGCTAATTTTGTTGTTAGTTATTGAATTACTATTATTGGTCCACATATTCACCACATTTTGGTTTTTGTTGTTGAGGAGGATTAATATTTTTTTGTCATCTGTAATGCCTAGAGGAAGATAAAAGAATAAAATTTTCAACCATATATCCTATGCTCCCATTTGAGCTAGATTTTTAGAGTAAAAAGGCCTTCAAAGATAGGGTATCAAAACTAAGCATCAAAAATCCAAAAACAATATTTCTAACAATCTCCATCTTACAATCTTTATCTTGAACATCTGTAGTCTCCCCCTGCCTTTGACATCAATGACAACAATATTTCCAAAAGTTGATGTCGTATAATTTTGTGCTTGAGGATCCAATTAGTGTGCAAGGATAACCACCACAACAATATTTTAATTTGGACCAATATTCTCCAATATAATTTATTTGCACTATATAAAATGATGCAAGAATTCTTTTTTCAATTCTTGTGGAGACTAGTGACAAAACAATTAAGCTTGTATCCTTATAGATGGTTGATTTAAATTTTCTTGATATTTTTTTAAGGCATTAGATCTTAACCCATATAGGTATTTGACTTAGAAGGTTTTCTCTTCTCTCAACATAGAAGAATAATGGGATGGTTGATCCCCTTGCAAACAACAATAGAATGATGACCCTTTAAGTTTGATTATGCACACCTCTCATTAATAAAGCAATAATGTCATGGTCACGCAATGCACCTCTTTAATGGGTTTTTTGCAAGGACAATTTTTAAAACAAGGAACAAAGTGAACCAAGTGCAAGAAATGTGGGGCTAATTTGATTAAGTGTGGGAATCATGGGACTTGGGTTACCATAATTGATAAGAGAGTAGATTGTATAAAATTGACAATCATGAACTATCTTGTATTGCATTATATGAATGAACGAAGAAGAGAGTCATACCATAGAACAATAAATTAGAATTTTAATGACATGATAGGTTGCAAAGGAAGAGTGGGTTTTGTATATCTATGTCTTGAAGCAATTATAAGACATTTGATTATTACTTGATAAGAAAAAATTATATGCACTTCCCGATTGCTCTAAATGTTGATTTCTCATTTTACATTCTATAATTGAAATGCAAATATTGATCATTGCTATCAGTTGTTCATGCTAAGTTTGTTGTTAGTTATTGAATTACTATTATTGGTCCACATATTCACCACATTTTGGTTTTTGTTGTTGAGGAGGATTAATATTTTTTTGTCATCTGTAATGCCTAGAGGAAGATAAAATGAACCCTTTTGGTTATGAATATAGGCCAACTGACAACACAATGATAATTGATCTTTTAACAGTTGGACCTTGCCATTTTAAATAGAACTAATAATGATAAGCAAAATGTTCATGCAGATGAAATGATTTGGATCATTGAAAGTGAATGGTCTCAATGGAAAATTACTCATATTTATGAAAATTGTGTGCAGTGTCTCATTAAGATGGTTTATGTGGAAGAAAATGGTCAAACTTTCTAGTTCATTCATAGAAGTGGTTCAACATTTCTTCACATATTATATATATAAAGGCTTCCTAAGCTCCATTTTCCACGTCACGCATGATTAAAAAGAGGCCTAAAGAAAAAATTATTCAATAAGTTAAAGGGTGAAGTCCTTAATTACATAACTAGAGTAGATTTTATATGAAGGGAGAAGATTTTGTTGGTTCTTTGAAGCATAAGTAACTTAGATACAAAAATCCTTAATTACACAACTAGAGTAGATTCCATATGAAGGGAGAAGAGTTTGTTAGTTCTTTGAAGCATTTGTAACTTAGATACATAATTTTTGCAGTTCTTAAACCTTAGTACACATAAAGAAGTTGTGGATAAAGCAACTCAAAGATTGGAAATATGATCAAAATTATTCAATCCTTCTGAAGCAAAAGTCCATTACATATTAACTAACTTAAAATTAAGGATAAATGTTATATACTAACTTAGATTCTTCGATTTTTGTGTAGCATGTTAATCAAAATCATTTGAAAAATGAAAGCCTAATGTTACAAAAAGGTGAATATTTTAACTATGAAAATAACAAATCCATTTATCATCATTTTTACATTTATAATTATTGGAGATATCTCCAAGTCAATTCTTGGAAAAAATGGGTAATTTGGTGCAACAATTTATGGTACAAGCATGACTGCACCCCATTACAAGCTTGGAAAATGCTAATTTATCAATTATGGCTAGGCAACATTAATTTGGAATTATGCACATAGAAGTCATAGAACTTTGTGTTGTAGGTTTTGACTTTGTAGTTTGTATCTTGTCAATCTCTTCTTTTTATGAATGTACAAGGATGATCCCATTAATCTCTTTAGCTGCATAATCAAAGATTGCATCTAAATGTTTTGTTGTTGAAGACATGGTGATTATATAAAATTGTTGTCCACTTTGCATTCCTAGATTTACTAGTATGCAACCTATGTAAACATAAAATCACGATTATAACAAAGTGAAGAATATCCTATTGATTCAAGTTGCTCAAAGTAAGGAGGAATCTTTGAAGCAAATTATATGGTGATTAGAACATATCCAAAATGATATTTTCCCATAGAACCAATTATAAGGTATTACAAGAAGAAAAGAGAAGGGATTTGTAGGAACATGATTCTATATAAGATTTTTCTATGCAAGGAAGCCACTTGTAAAAGCAAGTGTCAGCATATAAAGTGGTTCAATCACTAGGATAAATTATTAGCCAAACTCCCCACATAAATTTAGAATGAGTTCAAAATGACAAGAATAGATGTATATCGAGGAACAATTAAACTATACAAAAGTGGTGGATTTTGATCTTCTAGTCATAGAAGGATTTACCTCAATTGAGAGATAGACCCAATAGATAATGAAATGAGATAAATAGAATCTGCAAGTAAGGGTAAAGGAAAGTGAAGAAGGAAAATCAGAAATGTATATATATATATATATATATATATATATATATATATATATATATATATATATATATATATATATATATATGAAGAACATGCAAACAAATTCTAGAAGAATCCTAGTCAAAACCCTAGCAGTCACATTTTTTTGTAACCTTTGAATGAATAAAATATGAAAATATTGTATCCAATGGTTGAAGTTTTGAAATTATTTTATAAGATAACTTGACCTTGGGAAACGTCATATATTTTGAGTTTTTTTGTATGTACCATTTTCTTTTGCAAGATCAATTACCAACAAGTAACTCAATTTCTAAACCTATTAAATTAGAGACAAAAGTATTAGTTGAATGCAATAGAATACTTGTATCAATTACCCTAATCGATTTAGGGAGCGGAAATTGTTCTCTATATAGTTTTAACAGGAATTGGGGAAGCCATAAGTAAAATTTGCATACTATTTATGGATGGTAGACCAAAAAATGAAGGTTATGTATGGAATTTTAATCAATGTATTAGTCAATGTAGATTAATATAGGTAGTATATGGACACAAGGGCCATAGACTTATCAGACTTAGTTTTCTAAAGGAATTAGTCAATCAAATCACAAATGTAGGATATGGGGGGGTATATATAAGTTTGAGAATTGAAAAGGTTAAGTTAAAGAAAGGAAGGGAGAAATATTTTATTTTGATAGATAGGATATTAAAAAAAGGAGGAAATCAGGACCCATTATTCGAAGTTTGATGTGATCATTGATTAGAAGTATGCATTACAAGGAGACATGTTTCACTTAAGGATGCATAGATATAGATATGTGATAAGAGTAAATGTTAAATTTAGACGAGGTTGCAATGCTAGTTATGTCCAATCATTATATAAGTGGATGAACGAACTTTATAATTAACATTTGAAGGGAAGGAATAATTTCCTTTTCACATGGAAGAGGAAAGTGATAAACATATCATTTGATCAAAAGTATAAAGGATTTGAAAATACTGTATTTCTTATTTCACTTCTTTCTAAGATTGGACAATTTGAAAACGAAGCAAATGCGAGCATTACATTCCCTTAGAATCTAGAAAATTATCCTAGTAGTTTAAGTCGATAGCTTATAAATACGATAAGTGTCTCTAAGAAAGAAATCACTTAGCATCGTATTACTTCATTACATTGACTATTTAAGTGTAAAGAATATGGATACACGTGGAAACACAAAGGATGCTAATACAACTCCTTGAGTGGATGCTTAATTCTCTAGGGGCTTAACTAGTCCAAGTAGAATTACAATGAGGGTCTAGATATCTCAATTTATCCATATTATAGTTGGAATAATATCATTTGAGATGAAATCACTTTAGGTATAAGATGAAGGTTTATCTTCTCTATAACTTCTTCTTGTAGTCAATTGTCACATGTATTGAGTGAAGGCATTAGTCAATCAAATAAAAAAATGTATGATATGGGGGGGTATATAATTTTGGAATTGAAAAGATTGAAGTTAAAGCAAGGAAGGGACATTTTTAAAATTTTGATAGATATGAAAATAGGAGGAAATCAAGACCCATTGCATGAACTTTGATGTGATTATTGATTAAAAGTAGCATCCCAAGGAGACATGTTTCACCCAAGGATGCATAGATCTAGATACATGAGAAGAGTAAATGTTAATTTTAGGGGAGGTTACAATGCCTATTATATTTAATTGTTATATAAGTGGATGAATGAACTTGATAATTAGCATAATGTATGAAAGAGTAATTTCCTTTTCACATATGATTTGATAGGAAGTATTAAGGATGTGAAAATATTGTATTTCCTACTTCACTTCTTTGTAAGATTAGACAATTCAAAAAGGAAGCAAATGTGAGCATCTAATTCCCTTAGGATGTAGAAAATTATCCTATTAGTTTAAGTTGATGGTTTATCAATATGGTAACTTGTGTTTCTAAGAAAGAAATCACTTTGCATTGTATTACTTCATTACATTGATTACTTAAAGTGTAAAAGATATGGATAAACATGAAAATGCTAAGGATGCTAAGGTGACTCCTTGAGATGATGCTTACTCTTCTAGGGCCTTAACTAGTCCAAGGAAAATTACAATGAGGATCTAGATATCTCAATTTATCCATGTTATAGTTGGAATAATATTGCCTGATATGTGATCATTGTAGGTAGAATAAAAATGTTTACTTTCTGTATAACTTCTCCTTGTAGTCAATTGTCACAAGTATTGGGGATGTTTTTGCAGAAGATATCCATGACCCACGGTGTAATTATTGTTGAATATGTTTGAAGTTTGTGATGATAAAGAAACTAGCTTGATTGGGGTGAATCAATATGTTAAGGGGTTAGATTAAGTCAACATAATATTTGTAAAGTGGAAAATTCGAATGTGGCACCAAGTGGAACAAAATTGAGAAATGTTAGAAGTGGACCAAGTATAGAAAAGATTCACTTCTAGAAGTGGATCAAGTATGACTTCTCCATTTACTTTTTGTTATTGAAGATTTATATTAGCAACTACACACTATCATTTATATGTTGAGGCAAAGTCTATATTGCATGTTAAATAAATTTTATGAACATTTTTGCTTTACATATTCACCCCAAACTACACTTGTTAAAGGTAAGCAGTGAGCAATAACACCTAAACTTGATTTTGAAATCATATTTGAGGTTCTAAATGTATTTTAATAATATGTAATATTTGTAAATCTATGCATATTGAAATGAACATTCGCAACATTGGGAAATTGTGAACAATGAAGGGGAGTTTAGTGAGTTTAGAGGGAAGGTCTTCCACAATGAAAATAATGAGGAAGATGATTATGATTTATCACCCTTGAATGTTCCAATGCTTAATTTTTATCTCAACATTCTATATAATAGGGATACTTGCTAAGTAAGCATTGTGTTCACTTATAAAGTGACATCTTTAATGAGAAATCGATAGTGATATTTTGTACATTTGAGTAAGGTGTAAGGGAATGTGAGTGAAGATTGGACTTTTAGTGTTAAACACCATTATTTGTATAAAAAAATACCCTACAATGTAATTTCTAGAATTGAGTAAGAGACAAAACTAAGATTTTATGTTTGTAGCCTAGGAATGATTGCAAATTGCATGCTATTATATTAAATATTCATTTTGGATGATCACTAACAACACATTGTATCCTTACTCATTTTTGGGGGGATTATTATTAATAGTATGCGTATTTTTATAGTTAATAAGTTTGGTTGAGATTTGTTGCTAGTAGCATTGACTATCATTTTTATTTTAAAGTTGTTTGATGAACAATGCTTTCTTGGGAGAAAGAAATTGTATGGGAAATGAGTGATTTCTTGTAGCTCCATTATTATACACATAATTTTGTCTTCAAATATCTGACCTAGGTTATCTTGTCAATAAACATTCCTCTATCAAATTGGTTCACTTAATTTTTTTTTCATTATGCAAATGGCTTAAAATATGTGAATGTTTCTATTTTCTTTTTGTGGATTTATTTATTGTGATAAGAGCATGACAAATATATTTAGAACAGGTTGTATTGGAGTGAAATAAATCTCATCACCAATTAACCATGTTAAGGATTTTCTCTATATTTACATCAATTACATATGTAGTTGCTCATGTGAAATAATCCTCATACATTTTGATAATGGTGTAATATAGCAATCTTTTAAGGTTCAACTATGCTCTTGTAATGACTGTGCATAAAATTAAAAGCCATAGTGGCTTCAACCTTAGCATGGTTGAGTGGTTGTCAAATTCACTAAAATATCTTGAGGTGGTATTCACAAGCCAAGAATGGAAATTTGTATCAATTCCAAGCCAAATGAATGTTGATAAATTTCATACCATGGTATCAACACTTTGCCATCACTGATAGGAAGATTGTAACTCAAAACTTGAGCCTAACTAATTTTCCACTTTTCCATCAGACCATAAGTTAATGCAATCGGGCCATAAGACCATGCTTATATATATATATATATATATATATATATATATAAATTATAATTGCTTAGTAATATTATTTGTTTAAACTTGGTGAAGCATTGTTTTTGGACATTGTCTTCATTATAACACATACAAGCGATCTAAACTATACTTCATGGAGTGTTGATAAATTTTAGTCATTGTTTTGTTAAAATTACTTAGTAATATTATTTGCTTTTACTTGGTGAAGCATCATTTTTGGCCATTGTCTTCATTATAACACATACAAGAAATCTAAATTATACTTCATTTATTTATTTATAGGACTAAACATGTTACACGTGGGATTTGAACCTAAGTGGGGAGGGTAACAATTTATCCTTCCAACCACTCAAGCTAGACCTAATTGACATAGTCCCTTCTTATCTTTGTAATGAATTAATTCCATATTTTTCTTGCTTCTCTTCCTAGGTCCACCTCCAACACTTGTGCCTTGTTGTTGAATAATTACACAAGTCTCAATTAAATTCATATGCATTGTGAATCAAATTAACTTTATCTTAAATCTTCAAGACAACTAACAAGTTACCTAGAAACTGCGTTCCTCTTATAGAGTTAATGATTCAAGCAATATAAACTTCATAAAATCAAAGTAAAATATATACTTATATTCGTAAATTACTAATTTTACTATATCAATAAAAACATATTCTCATAACGTATTCTTCAAAATAAATAATTCAACATGATATTTCATACAACAAAAAGAAATAATTATCACTTTCATCATTGCTTTTGTGGTCCATGTTATCACAAAAATTGTAGGTTGGGAAAATCCCGACCCAATCCACAAGATGTCGAGAACTATGGGAATACCTACCCATTGTCACCTTAGATAGGTACTCCTCTCGCTTTAGAGATGATGAAATCACCTCAAGGGGGAATCTTAGGTGACCCTAGGGGGATTGAGATGGGCGATGAAGAGTTTTTAAGAGGAACCCCTTAGGTAAATGACAGAGGAAGTATGAGGAATTGAAAATGAGTCTTGGTGATGGTAAATGTTTTCCAAAGACTTGGGTACCTGCACCAAAGTGTTACACCTGCCCGAGACAAGATAAACAATCAAGATACAAGCCCAAAAATGAAGTGGACAAGAAAGAAAATTTTGTTGTCTTATATTGCAGCAGTAAACAAAAATATATCTCAACAAGAATAATAGCTAGTTACTGCATATTTAACCATCAAAATTACCAAATAGTTATTGGACAATGAAGTCTAGTCCAAGGAAAATTACAATGAGGATCTAGATATCTCAATTTATCCATATTATAGTAGGAATAATATTGTCTGAGATGCGATCACTGTAGGTAGAATAAAAATGTTTACCTTCTATATAACTTCTCCTTGTAGTCAATTGTCACAAGTATTGGGGATGTTTTTGTAGAATATATCCATGACCCACGGTGTAATTATTGTTGAAGATGTTTGAATTTTGTGATGATAAAGAAACTAACTTGATTGGGGTGAATCAATATGTTAAGGGCTTAGATTAAGTCAACATAATATTTGTAAAGTGGGGTTATATTAAGTCAACATAACAATTTCTCCTTCCAACCACTCAAGCTAGACCTAATTGACATAGTCTCTTCTCATCTTTGTAATGAATTAATTCCATATTTTTCGTGCTTCTCTTCCTAGGTCCACCTCCAACACTTGTGCCTTGTTGTTGAATAATTACACAAGTCTCAATTAAATTCATATGCATTGTGAATCAAATTAACTTTATCTTAAATCTTCAAGTCAACTAACAAGTTAGCTAGAAATTGCTTTCCTCTTATAGAGTTAAGTGATTCAAGCAATATAAACTTCATAAAATCAAAGTAAAATATATACTCATATTCGTAAATTACTAATTTTACGATATCAGTAAAGACATATCCTCATAACGTATTCTTCAAAATAAATAATTCAACATGATATTCCATCCAACAAAAAGAAACAATTCTCACTTTCATCATTGCTTTTGTGGTTTGTGTTATCACAAAAATTGTAGGTTGGGAAAATCCCAAACCAATCCACAAGATGTCGAGAACTATGGGAATACCTACCCATTGTCACCTTAGATAGGTACTCCCCTCGATTTAGAGATGATGAAATCACCTCAAGGGGGGAATCCTGGGTGACCCTAGGGGGATTGAGACGGAGGATGGAGAGATTTTAAGAGGAACCCCTTAGGTAAATGACGAAGGAAGTATGAGGGATTGAAATGAGTCTTGATGTTGGTTAATGGTTTCAAAAGACTTGGGTACCTGCACCAAAGTGTTACACCTGCCCGAGACAAGACAAACAATCAAGATACAAGCCAAAAATGAAGTGGACAAGAAAGAAAATTTTGTTGTCTTATATTGCAATAGTAAACAAAAACATATATCAACAAGAATAATAGCTAGTTACTGAAGATTTAACCATCAAAATTACCAAATAGTTATTGGACAATGAAGTACTAAAACAATAGATAACTTTCCAATTCTTACGCATGAACTTTGGCGGTGAATTAGGAGCCCTTCTAGATAAAGTTATCAAAAAAGTATTAATACAACCTTATGGATGCAACGAACAATTGCTACAAAAACAAGATTCAACCACCAAAAATCACAAGTAAACCACCCAAAAGATGCACAATGATTAGTATATTGGTATGGCAACTATCTAGCAACTTCTGACGGTTGAAAATCAAGTTAAAGTAAGAATTTGAAAGTGTTTTGCTGCAGTCTTAATGGTTGTGTATTTTATTTGATTATAACCAAGGAACTACTAGGCCAATCAAGATGCCCTAATGGCTTTAGCAAGCTTAAGACACCAAGAAAAGATTCCAACTTGAGCAATTTCAATATCTCTCAAAATCATGTGTACCAATGCAAGCAATTTATATCTCCAATGCAAAATTAGATTAGTGCCTTGCCAAAATGGGTTATGGAGTATTCTTGTATTAGGTTTGGTCTACTACTTCTCAAGGGGTGTAAGCCCTTTTACTCCCTTGAACAAGTAACTCTAACAAGGTAAATCTAGGAGGGTGTAAACCCTTTTACTCCTCCTAGCAACATTTACATAAACTTATCCAATCAACAACAATGATAACTTGGTGGAGGGTATAAGCCCTTTTATTCCTCCAAGGATCTATCCAAGAAAAACCATGAAACAAGAAAGAAGAACTAACAATATGCAGTTTTTTCTTACCAATTTCAAGAGCTATATTAGACAAACCCTTGTTTACCAAGAAAATATCAAAAACTTTCATTACCAAGAAAACTCTAGTTACCAAGAAATTTCATTAGGCCTCCAAGAGCTAGCACACCACTTCCCTCCATAAGACAATGATAAACCATATCATAAGAGAGAGAGAGAGAGAGAATGATATTGCCCAACTATTCAAACTGAAGAGAATGAAAGGACACTTTCTAGGCTAAGGGCGACATTGTAGGCACAAAGTGATGGGAAATGTTATTTCCCTTGCAATCAATGTGGGGGCTTTAATAGAAGAATACTTTTAAGAAAAATAGTTGAAAGACAATGTTGGAGCTATGGGAATGTTGAAGGGGGATATACATATCATCCCGTGGTAAGCTATTCATTATATAGTCTTTGTATTGAGTGTATTTATAAAATTTTATTTTGTTTTAATAATTTTTATATACACTAATGTTATCGATTGTTTGTAATTATAAAGATAAATCCTCTTAGGTGTGTGGTGTCGGATAATGTGCCTAGTAGTAGTAGAAATACTATTGTACAAGTTGTGGAAGATGGTATGGATATTTAAGATCAGGTCAATCCTACGGAAGAATATGACACTAATAATATTGTTGAGTCGGATGATGGGAAAAATAGATTGATCCATGACACATTTGCTCCTATTGATGAGGATAACTTTGATGATATTCATGATGTACCTCTGCTTGAGAAGGCACAACAACCCATTTATGAAGGCTCAAGAACACATATTATCTCTTCTATAATGTTGTTGGTGAACTTGAAGGTATTGAATGGTTTGTCAAACACTTATCTCACATAGATCCTAAGGTACATAATATATTTCGTTACATATTATACGTAAAGGTCGACTTTGTTTCTTTATTTTTAATGTCAATTAATGTGTAAATTAAGGATGTCATATTTATGATTACTATTATTTACATTAACTAATTATTTTTTATGTTGTAGATTGTTAGGTGAATTTTTCTTACCATTTTCAAATAATTTACCTTGCACATTCCAAGAGTTGTGTTCCATTATGAAAGATATTGGAATAGAGTATCATGTTATTGATGCATGTTCAAATGATCATGTTATATATTATGAACAATATGCATCGAAAATAAAATGCCTGCAATGTCAAATCAGTAGATATCAAATCGATCAAGTTGCAAAAAAGGTGTCACACAAGGTTCTTCGTCGTATTCCGATAATTCTACGTTTGCAACCACTGTTCATGTGCCAAATCATAGGACAATTTATGGATTACCATGCATGAAACATAAGTGAATATGGTGTTCCTTGAATTCCTATGGATGGTTCTGCATTAGGAACATCGAAGAAATATAACCAATTTTTGAAGAAGAATCCTGTAATGTTAGGCTTTCATTGGAAGCTAACAGTGTCAATCCATTTGGTGAGCTCAAGTCTATTTACTCAGTGTGGCCTAATTTTGTTATAAATAATAAACTTCCTCCTTGGATGTTAATAAAGAGGGAACAAAATGTTGGCAATGATTGTTCCAAGTTTTTGTTTACAAAATTTGTTTGAACGTCTCATTTCCTTTGTCTTATTTGTTGCATAATTTCTTATATATATACAAGGTAGTAATTATGTGTACTTTCAACCAATTATGTAAGTACCAAGTGAAATATATAAATGTATATATTGAGCCTCTTATCGACAAGCTACTTAAATTATGGGTTGACATCATTATGTACAACATCTATAAACCAATAGGGAAAAATAAATTTCAATTCCATGGAATACTTACATGGACAATTCATGATGCCCCAGG
>CBVK0100986581.1:0-29214 GCA_900067695.1 Picea abies
GCAGGGAAATTTTGCCCCCAAAACTTTTATTTCTCTCTCTTCTTCTCCACAGAATGTTTGCTCCCCTGCGTGGGAGATTTTGTAATGTAACATGTTAGAATGGATCAAGTTTTGTAAATTTTTATTGGCCTATAACTTTATCATTAGGGAATTCCTTTCATAGAGTATTTTTTTCCTTAGGTAATTAACTTTGTTGTTTAGCAATTTTAATTACTTAAGTTTTTCACTCAATAATCCTCCAAAGTGGTGAAAGGTGTTCTAATGATCAATCCTAGTAGGTGAATAAGGGATAGAAGTGTTGTAAATGATCATGCTAGTCATATCCTAGAGTCTCGCGAAATTCCATTAGGTTTTGATAGGTATTTTTAATAATTAAAAATCTCGTTAATTGGAAATTTTTAATTAATTTTTATGTAAAATGTAAAAATTTGGTCCTTGGGGATTTTTTATAGGGGTATGAGTGATCAAATAAAATAACTTATGACCCCCTACACCCTTGGACCAAGTTTCAGCGCATTTGGGCAATTTTTTCTAGGTCAATGTCCATGAGGAGTCTAAGTCCAAAAATCGGCAAATAATTGGCTAAAGTAAAAATGTCAATTTTTGTAAAAGAGTCTAAAGTGATTCCTAGTTTAGAAAGTGGTAATCCACTAAGAAAGGGGTCCCCAATTCAAATATTGACAATTCCATGTGTGTCCCTAACAAGGGGGGTGCCCCCCCTCTTCATGATAAATTAGAAAGTGTGAGAAACCAAAGGTTAGAGAGGGGCCCACACCTTGGGCACCCCCCCTTGGAACATAGAGAGAATTTTAAAATTGAGAAAGGGGGTTCCCACCCCCTAAACACTTAGTTCTCTCCCTCATGGTGCGCCCCCCTCTCTCATGGTGTCCCCCCCCCTTGGAAGTGGGCCTCCCTTGCATGGTGTGACACTTGGAGAGCATGCAAGGGGGGTCTCCTCTCCCTCTTTCCCTTAAAAGAAGCCTACCTCTCCTTATTTTGACAGGGAACTCTCATTGTAACTTCATGCTATCCAAATTTCTCCTCACTCTCTCTTGCTCTCCCACTCTATTTTTCTCTTGTAATCTTGTTGCAAATTTGCAACTATATTTTGGATAATATAAGTCAAGATTTGGAGGATCTCTTGGTGTTCTCTTGGTGTTTTTTCATGGTGTTTTTATTGAGGTAAATTTTCTGCAATTTTCTATGCATTTTCTTGCTTACATTGTTCTACTTGCATACCCCAAGCAAAGTGTTTTGTTGGGGATAGATGTGTGATAGCTTTGTCATAGATCTTTATGGGTTTTTCTCTTTTTGTTTGGAGAGTGTTTTGCAAACCATTGTGAGGATCTCACCTTCTTGTCTCATTGTGTAGCAAGGATTTCTAGATTTGCAGCTTACCAAGGGCTTGGAGGAGTGGATTATAAGTTTCGATACCCATTTGTCCAACCATAAAAACACCATTCTATTTTTTGATTTCATTTCCAGCTCTATTTGATTCATTTTCTAGATCTATTATTCTTTAAATCTTGTCATCCTAATCATTTCTAAATTCAGATCTTACTCAAAAAATTTATGTTTAATATACTAACAGATACAAACTTGTTCTAAGCTTGTTTTTAGCATTTTCCAGCATAGATAACTTGTTTTTTTGTGCAGGTTTTCTCCAGGTTAAGGGGAGGTGTTGCCCATTTTTTCCCACAAAAATCTCACGGAAGCATCCAAAAGTTGTGGTGCAATACCCCTTCACTCCTTTATTTCTAAAGCATTGTAAGCATCCCAAGAGAGTCTCTTGGGCTTCCATTTTTCATCTATCTTTCTACTTATGAATTTGAAAATTATTTCAACTATTTGGGTGCCCACACCTTGCATGAGAGTGACCTTGCCACCCTTGCAATACCGTGTTGGCTAGTGTAGATATTTTATTTACGATTTTTTCTTAAGTTGTTTGCCCCACTTCTCCCATAAAGAGAAGGTTGAGTGGTTAGCCTTTACTTGTTTTATTTTCAATTATTTTTCCCACCTTGGCCACAAAATCAGTAGGCTTGTCCTCCACATTGTGCCAAAGTTGTTTGGATAGTAAGTTTGTTCCTTTCATTCTAAGTTATTTTATTAGTTTTCCCACACCTTGCATGTGAGTGGTTTTGTCACCCTTGCAATATCGTGTTGCCTAGTAGTTAAAGTTTTCAATTTTTGCAAGTAAATAAACATTTCCTCACCAATTTCTCTATATTCCCTCCCCTTTTCACTTTGTGGATCTTGGGTGACAAGAAATGGAAAAGGATTGTGTGGCTAGTATAATTTGGCACTCAAATATTTCATTGTTTAACCACTAAAAAGGGATGATTGTGGAGGCTACTTGGGGTTGAATCCATGGGGGTTTTGTGGCACGACGTGTCCTCCTTGTTGAGCACCCAGCATCTGGGATTTGACATATGGATCTAGGGGGGAACCTTGTTGTTCTCTTGTTGAGCACCCAACACTTCCTCTTGGTTAAAGGATAAGGAACTTGGGGTAGTCACATAGTTTAGGATTCTTATAATTCACATATAATTACCCTAAGTTAAAGAGAGGCCTTAAAACTTATTAAAATCAACCAAATTAGATTGAAAAACATTTACTTTTCAATTATTGAAATTTATTTTTCATGCAATTTACTTTCAAGCACTTACATTTCATTCATTTTCAGCAAGTTCTTTACATGTGAATATTTACTTGTCAAAGCATTCTTTACTTGATATTTCAAGCATTCTTTATTCTTTGAGAAATAATTTTCTTAAGAGTAAATTCATATTTATTGTTTAATCATTGTGTAGATATTCCATACTTTATTTCAAGTTGTAGAAATATCGTTTAGTGTGCATATCTCAATAAGCGAAATTTGGTAATCTTTAGGGACTGATCTATTTGTTATCTTGTAAAAGAAAGGATTTGCTTGTCATTGAAAGAATTGAATTTTGCATTGTTTGCTTGTCATTGGGTTGGGTCTCCTTAATCCATAAATTAATTAACTCCTAGAACTCAAATAAATCTTTCACATATTTTAATAGGGTCTACCCCCCTTGGCTTCCCTAGGAGTGGGCATAGATGAAAGGAGTTTAGATTGAGGTGACAGTGGGTCTAGACTTAGGTTTGTGCCTTCGAAGACACACCGAGTGGGTTGGAGACTTATCCACATTTGTAGGTTTGTATTAGGCGGCAATAGGGATGACCACTCATGTAGCCTCTAACAATATATAATCATGCTAAAACATCAAAATAATCCCTCCAAATCGATACGTATAGATGATGTCATGCCCTAGGAAGGTGTAGGAGGCCTCCAAAGGCCATGTCTCATCATTAAGATTCCAAGTATGGTGGAAGGTGACCTCTCATCATCAAAGGTTGTGTCTTGTCATCAAATATCCAACTCATCAAAGTAGCACCCCAATGGAAAGAAAGCTCCAATACATGACATCGTCATCCATATGCTCAACGTCGAAGGTAAAAATACCAACGTCCAAGGTGAATGAAGGTGCATCTCGTCTCTGCATGGTATCCAATCATATGTCAGTGCAACATCCTCCATCCAATTCCTAATAAACTTCAGGGTACAACACCCTAGGTGTGGGGTTCTTGACCATATATGTGATGGAATGACTATATCTTCAAAGTAAAAGCTCATATGTCCATATTCCAAGTTCCAAGAGGTGTGAGAGCCTATATTGGAGGGAGACAAGTAATCAAGTGTCCCAATACTCTGCATCACCCATGTTATATCTTTCATAAAGTGCAAAATGTCCTAGGTGAAATCACAAGGACACCCTCCGAAAACCATGTCAAGTGCACCCAAGTCAATCAAAGCCATGGAATCAAGTAAAACCAACAATCACAAGGGGAAATAGTGCATAGAATCATACGAAGTATGTCATCTATTAATAAAAAATCCAAAATGAACAACTCTCATTAGGTATCCCCTTCGAATTTCACCTTAGCTCAAGAATTTATGCAATTTGGCAGGTTTAGGTATGGGAGGACCATCAAAAGAACCTATTATATGTGACAGTACCCAAGTAGAGGTATATTTCCCAAGAAACCATCTAATAGTAAGTGTGATAATTAAACATGTTGGACTTACTTCATGTAAATGGAATCATTGACATGCATGGTACCATATTTGGTCCTTTTCCATGAGTTCCTTTGTAGAGGGTGTTGTTCCTGAGATTGATTCTTGGCTCACAGAATAATGTCAGGCATCCAAAGATCTAAGATAATTGTTTTTGTAATTCTTTTCTACCTTTAGTTTTAAGATGCAACTTCAAATGAATTTTAATGATTAGAAAACATAGAGGCAATATATTTTCCTTCGAGTCTTTTTAAATTTTGATCTTATGAAAAGTAGAATTGATTAACAAAGACTGTTAAAATAAAGTAAGGTATCAAATATAGATAAATATTACCTTATCCGCAATAGAGTAATTATGAAAAAGGTGTCCTTGATCGTTGATTTAAAATGAGGAAACTTACACAGATATAGGTCTTGTTTTACATGTTGGGGTCCTATAATCATAGGTGATTTGTTTCTTCAACTACATGTTTGGTATTACTCTCATGATGAAGACATCTGGTTTGTTGGGCTCGGTTGATTTCACTTCTTCTTCCATCCATTTCGTCTGACCCTTTATCACCCTGTTGCATCCTTCTTTCCCTCACCCTCCTTTTCTTCACCCCCTGCTAATTTCATCCCTACATGAAATGATGTTAGGTAAGTGGCACTATGTGTCCTTGTTGAGCACCCAGCATCTTGGATTTGACCTGTGGAGCTAGGGGGGAACCTTTTTGTTCTCTCGTTGAGCACCTAGCACTTCCTCTTGGTTAAAGGATAAGGAACTTGGAATAGTCACATAGTCTAAGATTCTTGCAATTCACATCTAATTACCCTAAGTCAAAGAGAGACCTTAAAATTTATTAAAAGCAACCTATTCACATTGCAAAACATTTATTTTTCAAGTCTTGCAATTTCTTTTTCATGCAATTTCTTTTCAAGCACTTACATTTCATTCACTTTTTGCAAGTTCTTTACATGTGAATATTTACTTGTCAAAGCATTCTTTACTTGATCTTTACATGTGAATATTTACTTGTCAAAGCATTCTTTACTTGATATTTCAAGCATTATTTATTCTTTAAGAAATAATTGTCTTAATGTGTAAAGTCATTTTTATTGTTTAAATCATTGTGTAGATATGCCATACTTTATTTCAAGTTGTAGAAATATCTTAGGTGTGCATATCTCAATAAGTGAAATTTGGTAATATTTAGGTACTGGTCTATTTGTTATCTTGTAAAAGAAAGAATTTTTCTGTCATTGAAACAATTTCATTTTGCATTGTTTCCTTGTCATTGGTTGGGTCTCCTTAATCCATAAATTAATTAACTCCTAGAACTCAGATAAATCTTTCACATAGTTTAATAGGGTCTACCCCCCTTGGCTTCCCTAGGAGTGGGCCTAAACAGAAGGAGTCTAGATTGACATGGCAGTGGGTCTAGACTCAGGTTTGTGCCTCCAAAGACACACCAAGTGGGTTGGATACTTCTCCACATTTATAGGTGTGTATTAGGCGGCAACAAAACCCTCCTGGCACCTGCAAATATGACGATCAACCTCCTCCAAAAAAATGTCACAAACCCCCTACACAAACTGATATACCTCCAAACGCTCTCTCCAAGATGAAACCAAACACCACAACGAACTCAAATGAGGACTTCGGATGAATCCTCCTCTGTCTAGCTAGGGTGGATATTGCACCACCGAAACTAAACTAAAATGGAAGGATTTTTTCAACCCCTAACGAAAACTTAGCTCAAGGAGCACATCAACAAGATATCATAAAACATAATCCCAAAGAGAAGGGTTACCCCTCTATTTATCCTCCCTTTGGACTTCTAGATCTTTCCTCTTTTTGACCAAATCAAACCCTTACTTTATTTTCCCTCCAATTCCAATTGAATATAATTATTTATTTTATTTAATGTCACTTTTAGGATTTGTTATTCTTTTAACCCAGTGACACCAAATAAACCTCCTTGACTCCCTTTCTTCTTATTGACTATAGCCTATGGGAGTCATATAGACTATTGAGTCATCCTCCGTCAATTGGAAGGGGACATTACACAAAGATCGTTCTGCCTCTTTTTTCTTCTTCTTCGTTTGCAGTGTATCCAATTGGGAGCTCAAGGAACTAAGTATATCAGTCTTGAATTCTTCTAGCATATTCTCGATCTCTATTCTTGTGAATCCACTTCCAACAATCTTTCCATTCCTTGACAATATATATGTTGGTCCTTTACTTGTTTTTGAAGTACCTTTGGAATATTTGCGGAAAAGTCCTGATAACATCATAATCTAACTAAGAAACATCTCCTCTTCCCATTAGGTTAAGAAGTTCAGTGCAATCATCTTGGATTCCTCTTAAGAATAATACATGTTGTGTCTCGGGAGCCAAATCTCTTTGCCTTTCCCTCTGCAAATTATAGTTGAATCTTTCAACGTAATCCTCAAGGCTCTCATCTTCATGGTGTGTCATTTTGAGGACGTCCTCCCTTCTTTCTTTATATTTACAATAATGTTGGTACTTTTATAGGAATTTCTGCATCATTTGGTCCCATGTGCAGATGGTGTCCCTACCAAGGCCCATGAACCAACATAATGCAGTGTTCTTGAGTGTGGCGAGAAAAATTTAAAATTTTTTGGCATTCGATAAGTAACCATAACTTCTGCAAAGCACGTCAAATTCAAAGAGGAAGGTGTCGGTATCTTATTTGGATAAACCATGAAAATTCGACAAGTCTTAATGAGGGATATTCTTCATTTTAGTCTCTTCATTTGATCCTCTAATTGGAAATCCAAAAACAGAGGTTTCTTCTTTGAGAGTCTTGTTTTCTATCTCCTTCTAAGGGTTGTCTTTTGCTTCTAAAGGTTCTTTAGGAAATATTAACTCCCCGAAGTAGTATTGTTCACTGATCATATCTTTTGAAGGTGGAACCTCTGTGTGCATAGAACCTTGTACAATTTCAGATTCTTGATTGGAGGTCTCAAGTCTCCTTTTGAAAATGGAACTTGTTGTAGGCGACAAATAGTTTGACTAATTGATCTCCTGTCCCTCTTGAGATTGACCTGCACTATTAGGTTTTTGGGAATTTTTCGTTGAACTAATGAATCTACCTTGTTGATCTCTAACTCTGTGCATAGAAAATATTAGAAAAACATTCTACAAATTGTTGAAAGGAAATATTATCACTCAATCTACTGAAATGAACATCCAAACAATAGAAAAATAGCAACTATACTTTTAACAGATCCTTGGAAACGGCTCCAAAAATGACATACTTTTCAATTACTTCCTAATTAATCTAGTAAGCAGTTGAAGAGTTGTGCATTTAATTATCAATCTAAGGTCGTATTACACTTAAGAACTATCATGCATCGTATATGCAAGTATAATGATGTGATTTCCAATTAGTTATAGTACTTTCAAATGAATATCACAAGGCAAGATACTAAAATGCTTTAGAAAGTCATTGAATTAAACTACACCAAATCCACACTTGCAAAAGTAAAAGCACACGTTGCGGGAAAGTAAATGACACACTTGCAAGAAAGTAAATCACTCTTGCAGAAAAGTAAATCTTGCAGGAAAGTAAATCACACTTGCAGAAAAGTAAATCACTCTTGCGGGAAAGTAAATCTCACTTGTGAGGAATTAAATCACTCTTGCGGAAAAATAAATCACTCTTGCAGGAAAGTAAATCACACTTGCGTAAAAGTAAATCACTCTTGCAAGAAAGTAAAGGTGACTTTTCCAAGTATTAAGGTGATCTTGATTATTGTGATAGCTATGTTATGGATCGTGTACCTCGGGCTATAAGAATCAAACCACATTGTGCTTGTAAACAAGGAAAATAAACTATCTCAATTTTCAAACCACGCGATTGTTAATTAAAAAGCTAAATGCATAGTTGCAGCAATGAGAGTTGCAGCAGCCAGAGTTGTTGCAACAAGAGTCGCAGCAACACTAGTTATGATAACATGAACCACGGCATCCATAATTGCAGTAGAGGCAATTGCTACTGCAAAGTTAAATAGAGGAATTGTTGGAAATAAATGAAAAATAACGAAATGTGTTACAGCTACACTTTAACCAATCAATAGACAAGTTCCAAAATGTTTGCATATAGTGGCAGCAACATAGTTGCAACAACAAGAAAACAACATAATTGTAGCACGATGTTTTATAGATGAATTGTTGGAAATAAATAAAAATAAGGAAATGATGTGGCAACTATTAACTCGTGAATTGAGGAATAGTACCCTGCAATGTTAGCACTAAGTTACAGTTATCTATATTTACAGCAATAGAGAACACTAGAGTTACAACAAGATGTTAATGAAGGAATTATTGGAAATAAATAAAAATATAGAAATGAAGCTAAGACTACTTCTACAAATAGAAGATACAAATAGTATTGAGCTAAGGAGGGGGGCCTACCTCCTTAGACGAGGTATTGGTCTAAGAATGCAGTAGGGATGAAATTCTTAACACACCATCAATTGAACAGGAACAAAACGGAATTTTAATTAAACGGAAATGCGTAGACCAATACAAGTCTTTTTTACAAACTGTCTGTTGTTTTTCCTCCATCCCTTGGTTCAAAGAGAATGGGTGTATTTATACAAAATGACTTCTTCCTAAATCAGCTCAGAAAATTGATGGGCATCCACAAAAACTAAGCTGTCTAATCTTGTTACATCGTGTTTTCCAAAAGAGGGAAAAATCAGGTGTGTGTTGCTGACTAAAATCGGCCACGGCAAGTGGTGGCTAAGTTGCCCATTCCATATTGGTGCCCAATTTTCCTTGTCGTGTTCCTGAGCAGTTGTTGGTTGAATAGTCAATCCATGGTGACAGCTATGTAGTTGATTGATGAGTTGTTGTAGAGTTGCAACAATAGTCTACAGTAAGAGTTGCAGCACGGGGAGTTACAACAATGATCTACATTGAGAGTTGCAACGATGGGAGTTGCAGTTGCAGGAGTTGCAACAACGACCAGAGTTGCAGCAACTACACTTGAATCGGAATTGAAACTCTCGTGTTGGGAAGGTACATGTGCAGCTTTGTTCCTGTAAGGCATTATTAGCACGAAAAGTGATAATCTCTTGAAAAATGCATACAAATAAGTATTGAAACGGAATATTGAGTAAGTGATTATACCTTGGCAAAAAATGCATCATTGTGGATGGAAA
The DNA here is from genome assembly GCA_900067695.1 of Picea abies. NCBI lineage: Eukaryota > Viridiplantae > Streptophyta > Pinopsida > Pinales > Pinaceae > Picea > Picea abies. Next base: position 9,278 of record CBVK0100986581.1, read on the forward strand.
GTGTATTAATGTGGTAATGGAAATGGGAAAAAGGTGTGCAAAAAGTGTTAGATGGGTGCCAAAAATATGTCAGTTTGAGCACCCGTCAGTCGCATGATAGCTCTAACCAATATTTCTTCAACGCCTTCTTCTTCAAGCTATGCCTCTCCTTTTGAAGATTCCTCTTCTCTGTCACTAACATCTTTTGTGTCAATGCCTCTTCTTTGGGCAACTTCCATAGCTTCTAACCGTGCCTGGAGATTTCTCATCTCTTCAATCACATATGTGTTCACAATAAGTCTTCCTCTTCAACCTATTATTTATCTTCCTTTGGCTCTAAACGCCATTTCTCAAATTTACTTAACCTTTGTTGCCTTCCGCTTTGATACCAAAATTGATTCCAACCCGGATTCGCTACAACTCCTTTTGCCCGATTTTTATTTCAACAAGCCTGGATTCCCATCATTAGACACCTCCGTCAATTAAAAATTGTGTTCCATCAATAAAATAGGTTTCCATCAAAATTGTTTTGTTCTCGTTACTCCCATTGTTGTATTTCCACGCCCAGGGTTTTTATTTATACAAACAAGAGAAAAAAATGATTCCAACTATGGAGATCGGATCATATCCTCAATCCAAACAAAAACCTCTAATTTGTTCAATAACAATTGATTTATTTCCTCGAATAGGACCGAATCCAAACAACTAACCCTAGATTATCTAAATCATTTTCTAAAATAACATATATGTTACATTACATGGAAAAACACTTTCTTCTCGAAAACACACTTGGAACTATTCTAGAACTATGACAACTTAGAAAAAATAAAATAAATTACAAGCTTCCATATCAATGAGGAAACCAACTTCCTCTCATAAATTCGTAAGACCTTCTAGAGGTAAATTACTGAGTTGACTTTAGAAAATGCTCCTACATCAAAATGAAGCAAGATGGAGTTGCAACATGGTTGGAGTTGAACAATGATATTTACGTAAATCATAGTTATTTTTTTTACTTTTTAGATTGTATTTTCGCTTTGTCTTTCTTTTAGATTAGTTTTTAAGCAACATACCTAGCCATTAATGGAAATATGGTTTTGGAAGATCGAATGAAAACAGTTTTTGAATTAGACATGTTTATAGGAAAAACTAAAAACATGGCTACAATGCTACTTTATATTGTAAATTTAACTATATGAGTCAATCCTAACTTTCTTAAATACAAACCCTTAAAAAATATATATATATTCAACACTAAAAAACATTAAAATAAAAAATAAACTTTTTATTACTTAAATTACTCTAAATTAAAATAAATGTATATATTTTATTATTATTATATTTGCAAATCAACTCATTTTGTCCATATGATGTCGTTTCATTTTGTTGATATGGTTATAGTGGTTTAAATGATTAGGTTAAAAATAATCACAACAATAAACATTTGGTATCAAGGCCCCAACCCCGAACTCAAGTATACTTTCAAATGATTATAATAAAAAGGAATCTAAGTGATTATGATAAAAATGAATCTAAGTGTTGTTTCTCTAATGATCATAATGTACCCCACATGAAATTATAATGAAACATGCGTTCAGATTCCTATCATGAGATTTCACAAGTTGGCAAGGAGAAACATGGAGGGAAAGAATAGTACAAGTTGGTAAGTGGAAAAAGAAAAGGAGTATAATGAACGACAAGAAAATGTTAATAAATTAAGTAATTGGTTTGTGGTTAAGGAATGAATTGGCTTGTTGTTAAGGAATGAACTATAGTATTTGTGTCTTATTTTTACAAATTTGTATATATTTATGAATTTTTTATTTTTCTTTATTTATGGTTATAAAGATATTTAGATAATAAAATATTTAGGGAATAAAATGAAACATACACAAGAATATAGCAGAGAGCAAAGTAATACAATAAAAAATCAATTTTTATTAATGAATAAAATAGTCGAATATTGTAGAGCATAAATTGGATAGAATAGTGGTAGCTTATTTCTAAAGAGAGAGATGTTGACTATGCTCATATGCAAAAAGTTGATACCAAAGGCCAAAATGATGGTCTTTTAACATAAAGAAAGAACCCTAAAGGTCCAAAACCTTAAACTTACGAGGTTAAGCACCAAACGGTGTTTTTGAAATGTCAAAATCTATTTTTGGGTGTTAGTTTCTACATCAATTTTTTGGGAGTGTAACTTTCACATGCAATCTATGTTTGGTGCACATAGTATCTTGTTGGAAATCTCTAACCAAGGACAACAATAAAAAAAACATGGTCTGGGTTTGTCAATGATAAACCAAGACCCTTGCCCCTTCTCAATAAAAAACATCGTTTAGGGCCTTAAAATGGCTCTGGAAATAAAAAACATCGTTTAGGGCCTTAAAATGGCTCTGGAAGTTTAGGACCCAAAAAGTCCCAAAAAATTTTAACAAAACTACCAAAATGGAGAACCGTGTTGAGTCACTGAAAGAGGTAGGTGACCATCGATATCCACCTGGATCAATAATATAATTCATGGCAAAGGTGGGTTAGAGTATAAAATTATATGGTTAAATTTGATAGTTAATTAGACAAAATATGTCAATTCTAGTTGTTCTTGGGTTTTTCCTTCTTTTCCTTCTCCTCTTCCTTTTTTTCTATTTTTCACCCTAGGGATTTAGTTGATTTTTTGGGTCAAACCATTTCCTCACCTCTGCATCCATTATTTCTACATACTCCATTTCCACCACATTATCTTTGCATCCTCATCTACATCAAATTCTTGTGTGAGCGCAAAGCGTACAACCTTCGCCCTCTTCCATCCACTTCATATTCCTGCAATTGCAATGAACAACTATGCAATATGCAAAATGTAGATCATGTCAATCCTTGCTCACTCATTTTGTATTCTCCACTCACTACACTATCAACATCTCTACATCCTCATGAAAGTTGCAGAGTGAAAATCTTCCAACCTCCTTCAATTCATGTCATTCCTTCTACGCTCCACATGAGGACCTAGAATAAGACCTAAGACTTGGAAAGAAAGACTAATAGGTGTACAAGCATATGCTAGGTGGTAGGGCATATGGGTGACACATAGCAGACATAGTACAACACTGACTAATGGTAGAGCTCCATGTGACCTTGGGAAAATGATGATCTCCATGTGGCCTTGGGAAAATCATGATATAGTGAATCTAAAACCTATGCACATGGGCATATGAGGGTGTGAGGGCATAGACTAAGCCTTATTATCCAAATAGAAGGAGAAAGTGTTTTTCAATATAAATGTTGAAGCATCATTTCACATGGAAAATGTGGTATGACTTCAGGGCTTAATTCAATGACCATGATTGATTTACATAGTAGATAAATAGTGTTTAAGCCTTAACCACCATGGATTATATCTTGAGTTATAGATGACAAAAAGAGGCATGTGAATACATGTTGGAAAGTTGTGAAGGAAAGGCATCCAATGAAGATGGTTTGCACAACATAAAAATCAATCTTAATGTGCCACATGTCTAGGAAGATTAACATATTAAAATAATTGATGAAGACTTTGTTTGAATAAGTATGTTATTCCTTCCTATTTCATGGATTATTTGGTGGTGGCTCTTCTTGGCACACTCCAATCTCATCAAAGAGTAATCAATGGAAAGATTTCAAGGTACACATAATTTTAATTTGGGGAGTGTTTTTTTTTCAAAGGCAACAATGGGCGTAGCTCAAATGGTGGTGTGCATCATTATGTCATTGTTCAAGTTGGATCCTTGTTGTGAATGGATTTAATGTACTAAATTTCCAATAAGATATGGTATTTTATAGCGTATGCTCAAATGTTTTATAAGTGCAAGAATCTAATGATATGAGAAGATCCTACTATGTTATTGTTAGATCATAAACAATCACAAGTCAAACAGTCGAGGTCTACAATAATTTCATGTGAATAAATATGTGGGTGTTGTCTAACTGTTCTACGTTTTGGCCCTTTTCATCGGATTCCGACGACACAAATCTACACAAAATCACAATTTTTTGTTGTTTAAATTGCATTTATGAATGCAGAAATGGATTCAACGTGGTGAAAAATCCCTAGAGCACTAGGATTACAGAGAATTAACCACTCAATTCTACAGATCCAACAATTTGTCGTTGGATTTTGGGCAAAATTAAAAAGAAAATATCCCCAAAAAAAGGCCAAAATGTAGAATAGTTATACTACGACGAATCTGTGGGAGTGCCAATTGAAAAGAGAGCACACTATTTCAAGGTATATTATCTTTTAATTCATTGGTTTACTCAATGCTTGAGGTGTGATGAAATGGTCCACATTGTAAACAAAAGAAAAGTCCCATGTGAGACATTGAGTTTGTTTGAAGAGATTTGGTAGTTATGGAAGTCAAAATATTGTAGTTTATCAATATTTTTTTTATATTGATATTCAAATCCAAGATAGTTAAAGGGTGAAGTTAAAAAAAAATTCAAAAGGTTGAGTTAAAGCCAAAGGAAAAGATTTTTAAATGAGTCCAATTGTCCAAGTATGTGCTTTAGAGTTGTTGAGCCAAAGCCAAAGTCAAATTGAAAATTGAAAATTTGTTGATGTAAATGTGTCAAAGTAAATTTAAAGTCCAATCTAAATGAGGCTTGAAAGATCTCGGTTATGTAATGAAGTCATTGAAATTGTCAAAGTCAAAGGTAAATTCATGCCAAATCATAACACCGGTGCATCAATTAAGTTTGTCAAACCAAGGTCATAGGTTTCCTTGTTGGACATTGTGCAACCCAACAAGAAACATATTTGTATGCATAGAATTTCAATTGTATATGAAATAAAATGACTAGATAAATAGATGACTAATGAAGAGAGAAGAAGATGGAAGAGGAAAGCATAAGCAACGTGAACAAAAGAAGATGCAAGAAGAAGATGGACTCCTGGACATGAACAGAAGAAGCAAAAGGAGAGGGCATATTCAAGAATAAAGGTCAAAGAAGAATGAAGAAGTAAAGAGAATGGCATAGGAAAATCGAAATGAAGAATGAGGCAAGCAATGAATGAATGAAGAATGAAGAAGCAAGGTAAGAATAAATGGTATTGTGTTCAAAGATTGAGATGTAAAAGTAGTGCATCCATGAAAAAATGGCATCCCTGAGAATTTCAATGGTCTTCTTTGAATAATGTTTTTTTATGATGGAAAGAAAATGGTCTTGGTCCAATGTTTGTATAAGGGCTAGATTAGCCTGAAATGAAAATTTGAAATTTTGTGCATGACTCAAATGTTGATCTAAGCCCTGATGAGACAATCGTACCCCCATAATTTGAATGTTGAATGGTTCATGGTAAACCAAAAACCATTTTTCATGATAGAAGAAGGTTCATGATCAACCAGAAACCACTTGATGTAATGTATGGTTCATGGTAAGCCTAAACCACTTGAGAATTGCAAAAGTTAAGGGTAAACTAATGTAAAACCTAGAGGATGTAATGGTTGAGGGTAATCCAAAAAAAAATTAAGTGTGGTTACGGGTGAGCCAAAGAAAACCCTGAATGATGATTGATGAAGATGTGTGGGGAGTAAAAGGTACAAGTAAGAATATTTGTGATTCAAGAATGGTTGATGAACCATGTATGAGAAAAATTTCCTAGAGAACTTACGAATACAGCAGCTGGAGACCCATATATTTCGGTGGATGGTAATTTTTTTATATGGACTTCAACAAACACAATATTTATATTTTTGCAGATACAAGGTGAAAACTGAAGAAGAATGAAAATAAAAAGTGAAGAAGACCAAAAGAAGATTGCATAAGACAGAATATGAAGGCAAAGTGCATAGTTGAAGAAGATTGAAGATGAAAAAAAGATGAATATTAGACCAATTCAAAGAACTAGTAAAAATGAGAAGATGATCATATCACAAGTATTCGTTAAGGGGGAGTATGAAGGATTAACTCCTACTTGTGAATTAAGAATAATATTTAAAGTATATGATGGATTTGTAATGATGTAGACTAAGCATAGAAATCCATGTAGGAATCAAAGGTGAGGAGAAAAGAGAGAAGAAAGGGATGAATATCACTTGAGAGATTATTGTAGAGATAGTTATGCATATGGTTGAACTAAATATCTAATTATGACATCGTTTTTATGGTCACTTATTTTTATATAAAAGGACCAATTGCACTATAGAAACACACGGGAAATGTATACTTTAATAGAATTTCCCCTTGAGGGATTTCTTGAAAGTAAACTCCTAGTGTCCTTGCTTGATAATTGTTTGTGTATATTGATTATTGGTTATTAAATCCAACAGCATAAGCATCACATCCAAAACTCTAAAATGTACAAAAAAGTGTTTCTTACTAAAACATGTCTTGCGAGGATTTTTATCAACTAAAGCTTGCCTTCTTCCATTAGTGTTATATACATCCTTTTGGTAACTATGTTATGTTGCAGTGTATAGAGGGGTATTTTACTATTTTATTCCACATTGTTTACAAAACTACCCAAAATTTTCCTTGCATTACTCTCCCCCATTATCCCTCCTCAACACTTATATTTTCTTCTCTGACTAGTTTTCTACAAGAGTTGTAAACTCTTTAAATTTATTGAAAACCTCAAATTTCTTCTATAGTAAATACAACCATATTTTCCTAAAGAAAACATCTATAAATGAGACATAGTACAAAGATCCTCCCAAATATGGAATAGGTACAAGTCCAAACACATCATTATGTACCAACTCTAGGATCCATTTTGCTCTTATAGCACCAAATGGGAATCTCACTCGATTTTGTTTTACCATATACATAATCTTCATGAAAACTAGAATCTAAAGAGCAATCAAGTATAGCTTCAACCATACATTTACTTGTAGAGCACAAAGGCCCTTCTCTCCAATATGTCCCTTAATTTTAGGCATTTTCTTCTCTACGGGGAGAGTGAGTTTTGTTAGTTTCATTCTTAGGAACAATGGTATTTTTACACCCATAAATCACAATGCTTTCAAACTTGTATAGTGTTCCAATCCAAACGCTTATTGCCAACAACATTTTTCCTCAAACCATATTGCATGTATCCTTTTCAAATACAATATGCACACTTGCACCACTCGTTTTATTCATAGATATCAAACTTTTGGAAAAACCTAGAATATGCAAAACACCAAAAGGGGTTCTAACCCTTACATCTTTAAGCAACAAATAGACCCTTCCACATCCTATGATTTTGGTTGTCAAATCATCTTTCAATTAGACATCACTTCCATTGTACCCTCCTTTTAAGGAGGCATTAGGATTTATATGGAAGGAGCATCATCATATCCCTTACTTCTATCAATATTCTTAAATCTACGGTCATTCATATGCCCAACGTTTCCACACTTCGAACATTTCCTTATAAATTTTTCAAGAGATTTAGACCCCCTCTAGACTTCAACCTATCCCCTAACATATTTATGGTTGCATTACTCCCAATAGCTACAACTATACTATTGCATGAATATGGAAAAAAAAAACACAATAGATTAATGCACTCATCTTCCTTGGAAATTATAATATCAATGGAAAGAAATTGACTTATCACAGTGTTAAATATATTGAGATGTGTTGTCACAAAGTCATCATTATTCATCATCTAAAGGTACAACATATTTCAAATGAAAAAGTGTCTAACAAGGACTTACACTCACACAAATTCCCTAACTTATCTTGTAATGTTTTGGTCGTAGCTTCTCTTGAGATGTTCAATAGCACTATATCTGAAAGGAATAATGGAATCGTACTCTCGTCCTTCCTAGGCCAACTTCATCCAATCTATTGCCACCATACCCATCAAAGCAATACCAAGTCCACAACAACCCACTCTTTTTTGTCTACAAGAAAGTATTCCATCTTGAGCTTCCATGGCTCAAGATCTAACCATTAAATTTCTCATTTGGAATTTGTTTCCATTTTCTTTCACAAGAATCATCGACGCAAAGCTCACACTCAAACTAAGTTTATCACATACTCAAGTTAAACTTGCTCCATCAAGAACAAGTTAAACCTTGGTAACAAATGCGTCCCCCTAAAGACACTAATCTTGCTTTGATACCCACTATAAGTTTTAAACATTTGCAAGTGAAACAATGCATACATATTCTTAAGAAAAATAGAAAGTAAACAATGACACACATGAAGTACATAGAGATTTACCTCAAAAATCCTTAATAGAGAAAACAAGCCTAACTTAAGTCACACCTCTATCTTCTCCTTGTATTAACTTAACCATTCATGATCAAATATTTAAGTATTTTACAATATCTAAAACACTAATCCCCTATTCATTAATCCATCAACCAAGATTAGATTACAATCAACCAAAAAAATCCAAGGCAATGCCTCAAACCACGTGAGTTTCCTTCCCCTAAAACGTCCAATGTTGGGAGGGGGGATACTAGTTTGAATATTGGATCGTGTTCGGTGCAAATAATGCCTCTTGCATGAGTGCACAATGTGCATGTTACAACTAATGCCTTGTGCATGGGTGCATAGTTTACATGTTGCAACTAACACCTTGTGTAAATTAAAATATTGAACAAAATTCACATAAGTATTTGCAAACTCAAATAAGTAACTCCATATGGAAGTAAATTAAAATGACTCAGTATTTACAAACTCAAATAAGTAATTTCATATGGAATGATCATACATGATTTATATGTGGTTTTTTAAATAATAACTAAATTTGTTGTTAATTTATGAGCCTATCAAACTCTTCATAAGACTATTAGGTAACTTCTTTCTTGAAAGATGGTCACCTTGTACTTGCTGATGTAAGAGATAATTATCAGTTAAGTCGTCAATATTAGCACAATTAAGTGTGTAAATTTTATCAGTTGCCCTTACGAGAATGACAATGACAAAATATACCCTAAAAATACATGAATCATTGTGTGAAAATGTGTGGGGAAATGGTATGATGGGTTTCACTAAGAATATAAGGATAAAAACTTGCAACAAATATGTGTACACAATTTTATACAACTATAATCATAGTATGATCTAATCTAGATTTCTTCACTACTTTGAATTTTATAAGAAACTCTAATATGACAAAACTTTAGTGTATCATACAATGTTGCTTGAGAGTTCGCTTTATTATAGCACTGAGTTTGTTCCCACCAATGTTGGATGGACTTAGATCACCACATCTTGTGTGAGGAACCTACCTGCAAATTGTCTTCGAGACTCTAGGCATGGAAATCATTTCATCTTCAAATGACCTTCTTAACTATGTAATTAATGGATGGAACTGATGTCTTTTTAGAGAATGATGGTTTCTTAAAGACTGCTATATAATAAGAGGACTGCAAATGTTTTTCTTATTATTTATGATATATTTCTATTTGAACTTGATCTCGTCCCAAAATACTAGCATCGAGCTAATCACCACGTACTTTTAGAATTTGGATGTCACGTCTAAAACAATGGTCTTTTCTATGTTTTCTTGTATTTCTCATGTTTCATAATATTTCATGTAGGCTACATTAAAACTTCTGATAAGTTACAACTAGCATTAAGAGTCTTATCATTGTGTGGGAAGAAACAGTTTCTCACCTAAACATTTTTTTTAATTTGAGAGACATTCTCTTTTCACTTTATTCATCATCCATATTATATGTATGTATTTAGGTTGCAACATATAACTGCACCCTCCAATCTCCTATGCAACATAGGAAGCAAGTCTAGCTAGTGTACATAGGTTTTTATCTTTTCTAGTAGTTGAATATCCACAAAGATAAAAACCCCTTTAGAGTTCTTTGTTGTTCCTCCTTATCTTACCAAAGAAGCGGAAACAAGCAATGCCTACCTAAAGCCAACATTTATGAGAGCCTTTAAAGCTTAAGTTTCTTCACTACTAGTTTTACTTGCACCAAGATAATCGAATCCATAGTCTACAGTATGATACAATGTTGTGTGAGGCCCTTCAACAACACCAAGGTTGTCCACACCAAGATCACCACATTGCATATGAGAAACCTACTTGTAAACTATCTTTATGAGCATGAGTATGGAGATAGTCTAACCTTTATATTCCCTCTTTAGGGTGAAATTAATGGATGGTGCCACTACTATTTTAGATATTCATAGTTTGGTTGTATTTATCTTTCAGATGTTTGAGTTTCAGCAAAATCATTAGGTTCCTTCTTTGGTGTGAAATTTATGAAATGGCACTACATCCTTTTAGATATTTACAGTTTGGGATTATTTATCTTTGAGATGCTTCAGTTTCAACATAAAACCCTCAACTCCAATACATCTCATATTAATAAATCTAGGCTAATCACATCATGTTTTACTCAAGACAAGGCGTGTCCTAAAAGATATTATGATCAAAGATTGATAAAGCATCAAAGTATTCAACAACCTCTCTAAAAAATTGACATAAACCTTATCACCTAGCATCGTGAGGTTCAACCTCTCTCAAGTATCAACATAAACTCTGTGATATTTTCCCATCTCTCTTCTTGTCCTTCTCATGTTTAATGTTTCATGGGCTTTGCTTTTTCTCATATTGTACCCTTCCATTGCATTTTTTTTATGTTTTCTTTTGAAGGTGGCAAAACCTATCATAACGCAATTGTCAAATAACGGTGAGAGCAACCCATTGGTGGTCCATAAGTGGGGGAACTTTCACTCCTACCAGATGCCTTTGGGTCTTGGGTCGTTACCATGTTTCCTTACATCCAAGGAAAGTGAGCTATTAGCCAATCAAAAGCAGATTTAGATCTTACTCCTGGACCGAAAGGCAGTTTCAACATAAATAGTATCCACAAGAAACTCAATTTCCCTTGTAATAGTATCCACAAGAAACTCAATTTCCCTTGTAATCATTGTCGAGGCTACATCCAATGGGTCATGTGCTTTCTAGTAGCATCTAACCTCAATTCTACTCACATCTCATCTTTTCAAATCTATTGTCACTAACCACTTAATATAAAAAAAAACTATTACAATAAACTATGTAAAATATAGTATATGATGTGGATCATCTTGTGCAACCTCTTGATGTGGTCTTGTAATAAGGAGTGCATTTTCAGATATAAATGAAGGCCTTTGTTTAAGTTATATTCTCCTAACAAGTTGTAAAGATGGTTTCTTTACAAAAGGTATGTGCTCGTTAACAATATGCATGCTTATCATATAACAATGGTGGTAGTGTTCATTTTAGAGGTGTATTATCATAACATTGTTATGTATGTGTGTTCGCCATCATTAAAAATAGAGTGGTGGGTGCAAAGATCCCAATCCATAATGAAAACATGAATCATCTTTTAGCACCAAGTTTGTCAACTCAAAAAGAGTTTACGGATTTTTTATTTTGATTTCAAACTAGCAAAATTTAATTAACTTGTATCATGAGAGTTTGTATTTTTACTTTGATTTCATATTGGCAAAACTCATTACTCAAACATAATGCAATACTTATTGGGGACACATGCTCTTTATGGCTTAGAAGTTCCACATACTTCCCTATGTTTGATATAGTACACTTTGGTCGCTGATAATAAGCAAAAAAACAATTAAATATATATTTGCATCACATTATCTGCATCCACCTCCACCTAAGCTTTGGGCCTACAACCATCTTGTTTCCAAATTTACCATCATGTAGAAAAAGAAATGTACATCCTTCAAACATCAATTCATCAAAGATGTACACTCCTAACACCTTAGACAACTAGGCTTACTACAAGCATACACAAATAATATTGGAAGGGGTTGGAGTAACAACTTTTGAGCTCTCTCTAGTTTATGGTTGTTATTGATGTGATCTCAATAATTACAAGCTTTAACCACGATGGAAAATCCATTAAGATGGAATTGAACAACTTTCAACATCAATAAACACATATCACAAGCAAGTTGGATACATCTTCCAAAGCAATCAAAACATGTGCCTCCACACATACATTTTTTTTCTGCTACGTAAAAAAACATTTGAGAAGACGAAATCATTTATCATTTAGACTAACAAATTATCATTGTCAGCACTTTGAAGAATGCAATGATGGGATTTCAGTGTCAAACACCTTTCAACCAATTGAAATGCTTAACAAACAAATTGTGAACACATGCAAGTTAAATCATATAACATACAAAAGCCATATTTTTTTTCTAATAAATGTACAAAATAAAGCCATTTCATTGTGAACACATGCAATCATTGTGAACACATGCAAGTTAAATCATATAACATACAAAGGTCATATTTTTTTTGCAAGTGATATAAATGTACAAAATGAAAGCCATTTCTGAATCCCAACAAATGTAATTTAATCACATTCAAAACTTACATGTTAAACATAAACCTAACATGATTCTTCTGGAAAAGAAATGTTTGCAACATGCAAAGTTTTATTGTGCTAGGCATAGAACAGAAGACAACCACAACCATTGTAATTTTATAACCTCTCCCCCTTGAGATTTGGATAGATATTTGATGGTACTCGGTTGCATTGTCAAGATATTCTTGGTTTTAAAAAATGGGCAATTTATCCACTAATAAATTAATTGTTATTTTTATTTATATGGACACTTAAAGTGGCGTTTTCACCATCTATCAAACTGTAAGCTACAAAATCTCAAAATGCTAATTCACATAGTAAATAGACCTGCTACAGCCACAGGTAATATATGGACCACCTAAAAATGCAAAATCTCCACAATCTCAATGGTGGTCATGCATTTTTATTTGTTTATTGTCTTCCAAATTAAATATTTTTTTACCAAGTTCTTAAAAATTGTCTTGTGAATCTTGTAGTGTATTTTTTCAATCAGATATGCATGTGTACTTGAGATATGCCTATATACTTGAGAAACTAAGGAAGCTAAGGTTAATTGGACAAATATCATTGCATTTTCATTCAACTTATTTCAAAATAACTGAATAAACTCTCTTTGCCTTGCCCCATATCAATGCAAAGTATGTGCATTCCCTCAATATAGAATAAAAGGATCTTGCACCAATACAAATTGAATAAAAGCTTGGGTGTAATTTTAGTTGGTTTACAACATCTAGACTAGATGCCTTGAACATTTCAGAACAAAAGGAACGTGTACCAATCGATTGACGTGTAATTTAAGTTGGTTTACAACTACACAAAAATCTTACTAAAGTAACTCATTAGTGCATGCAACGAGTATACTGCGCTAATACTCATGATCCTTGGAATCCCGAACTGAACGACTAACCTTTGTTATTTCAAATGAAATGATTCATGTATCATTGAACAGCTAGCCTTAGTTGTTCTAAATAACATGGCTAGTGTATTAAATAAATTAATTAAATTAATTGTTGATTAAGTGTAACAATGAATTTGACTTAACTTGATTAGATTATCGATTAGGTGTTAACTTGACCTTATACTCTGAATAATCTAAAAATCTAGGATTTACCCTAGGTACTATTCTTGAAATAGTCAAAAATACTCTAGAGATTTCCTCCAAGATACATAAACTAAAGAACCAAAAAAATATGGTGTCTTCCCTATCCAGGTCAAATCTCACTTTGTAACATGTTTGATTTTTGAGTCGATTGTTGATGAGTTATATATGATCTATTCATGAGTTGTTAACTTGACCTTATGCCTTGAAGAATCTAGAATTCATGAGTTTGTTAACTTCACCTTATGCCTTGAAGAATCTAGGATTTACCCTAGATACCATCCTTGAAATAATAAAAAATGCTCCAGAAATTTCCCCCAAAATATATAAACTAAATAACCAAAAAAATACATGTATATATATAAACTAAGTAACCAAAAAATAGATGTATATAGCACATTTTGAATGTATTTGGTCCACAAGTTTGCGCCACATATTGTCTGAAATATATAAGCAATTTTATCTATAGTTTGGCCATCGAAATTGCAATCAATATCATAACCACAATCACGTGGTAAGTAGCGCTTACCTTGTTGATCTAGGTAATTATTTGCCAAGCAATTGATCTCGACTTTGCAAGTGTTCAATGTTTTATATAAAAGTCAAACTGGAATAATGTGAGATTATTGACTCAACACGCCCCTCGTACCAAACGTTTTTAAAGCATAGCCAGAAGGGCAGCATATACCATTATTATTGTTGAGTAATCCTCCCAACCAATAAACGTTTATTTCATACCAAATTTTCTCCTAATGCATTAGCTTAGAAGGACAAAGCATTAATATGCGAAGAAAAATAGAATAATAGAAAAATTCAGGTAACCTTGTAAACAAGGAAATTGAATTCACTGCTAGAGGCACCAAACCTCAACCAAACAAAAGAAATTACATCCATAGACATACAAATCCAAAATGATTTTATTGCTCTCATAAGCAATTTTTACTGTTTACAATTCAGAAGTAACAACAATAGATGCATTCTATTATCAAGAGCAAGACGTTTCAACTTTGCCTTTCTCGTACCCACTCAACATAATGGTCCAAAATCAAGGGCCAGGCAAGGGTTGCATCGTAATTCTCGAAGTCTGGGTAATGGATCTGTAATGAAATGACTTGAGATGTTAGATGTCATTGGATTTCTCTAAAAGTTCAAATTGTAAGTATGAATTTAACAAAGGGAAATATCAAAAAATAAATGAATGCTCTTGTAGTCAAAAGAGTGTTATGAATTACATACCTCGTCACAAAATCGTAGAAAACACGACCACTGATCAAGATTTATTGCTTTGTACTCCTTTTGATTCTGCGCTCAAGAAGAAAAAATGGTACACAAAAATATAGACTACAGACGTAGCGCATAGACAAAACGAAAACAAACTTCAAGATATCAAAACAAGATTACGTGATATCTATCTCGAGTAATTAGGGCAGAGGCCAGAAAACAACTCTAGACAAAACAAAAATGGCTAGAAGGTCAGAGGGAACCCCCATTCAGGCTTGCTAAATCTCTTGATAAGTAGGAAACGAGCAATGACAGAAACATTGACACCTTTTAAACCTAAACCTTGGAAAGAATGACAAGACAGTTTGACTATGTCTATTCAATTTGGACAGCTATCTCCCATTGTTGAAAACTCTGGGGCAAAAAACACTCGCGTTTATGACTTCAGACATACATGCAATTTCTAAGTTGCACGATACGGGAAACAGGTACAAGTTTTTGAAATGAAAACATGCTGGAAATGTGAACCTCAAAAATTTGGAAATAGGGAAAAGCAACATATATAAACCAAAACATGCTGGAAATGTGAACCCTCAAAAATTTGGAAATAGGGAAATGCAATATATATATACCTTCTTAAACTTTAGCAGTCAAATTGCTGCACAAAGGGGATTCATTTTTCCACAAACAAAGGGGTCTCATAGACCAATTTAGTATCTGGCTTGACCGTGACCTTACAGTGACCTTAAAAATAGATTATTATTATTATTATTATTATATAGAATATGTTATTTTATAAATAGCAAATATATTGATACTTTGAGCAATGCAAGAACATTTAAATGAAAAGCAATGTTCCACCAATGCTTATATTGAGATCCTCATCATTAGTATCACCCTTTGCCTCCTCCTCTAGTCTTTACCTCCACCTCGTTCCTCCAGGGACATCAGTCAGCAACATCCAATTTTGATGAAACTGCCTAATCCAAGCCTTAAAATATGGTAGGAAAAGCTTAACATGCCAAATCAAGAATTTTGGTTCGAGTGAAGGGTACAATTTTGCTAAGGCCATGACAGAGGAGTTCAACAATCAGCACCACCAACATCGGGGTACATAAAGGGCTTGGCCCTCTTTATTAAAGGCCAATCACATACCCATGTACATGATAGAATCCAATGACAATGATGCAATCCTGCCAATCCTGAAATCCTGAAAACTGTTAATTCTGCTGAATTTTGAATGGGATATGAATTCTACTTTCTTCATATGAAGTCCAATAAGGTTGGAACCACTCTCAAACATCCTGAAACAATTGATGATAATGTTAAAAATTTAAGTCAAAAGATAGAAAAAGAGAATTTAACATTACCATTAAAAGTCCAATAAGGTTGGAACCACTCTCAAACATCCTGAAACAATTGATGATAATGTTAAAAATTTAAGTCAAAAGATAGAAAAAGAGAATTTAACATTACCATTAAGTCCAATAAGGTTGGAACCACTCTCAAACATCCTGAAACAATTGATGATAATGTTAAAAATTTAAGTCAAAAGATAGAAAAAGAGAATTTAACATTACCATTAACTCCTAGGAGTTTTGGTCAAACCCAGTGAAGAACCGAGTGACAAATCAGCTAAACCTTTTAGGAACCCGGAAATGCATTTCCAGCCATAAGAAATGCATTTCCCATAGGTGGGGTGCGTTTATAAGGCCAGAAACATATTTCAGGGCCATATCACACATACTCCCGTGTTCCCGTACAGAAACACACACACATGTTATGGCCCTGTACTACACGTTTCCTGCAACATAGTGTAAATTGCATTATGCTAGAGCTCAGTGCTTATGACAGCAACTCATCCACCTATTGAATCTAGAAAGCCATCTTTAAAAGTTAGTAATGCGGGTTGCTAAAAAACTGAGATGTATGCATTGAATGTGTTACTGATCATGACTTACACAAGAGTTACACACACAAAATATGCTGAGGGTGTGACTTAAGAAATCTTTATTTGTATACTTGAAATACCTCCTAAATTACTAAGAAATATAGATCGATACTGAAACAGATACAGACTGAGTTTATCAGAAACATCTGGATTAGATACAGCTGGACACCACATATATATAAAATTATAAATAGATAATACATGTGTGCATATAAAATAATTGTTTTATATAAAGCATCCTATTAACATCCACTTAGATCAATTTGGCCTGTCAGACGTGTTAAGCTCTTTGATCACGGACGGAATACAACTCCGGGAGGTCAAACACCTTCCCTCTCACACAAGGGCTCTACACACAAAATATGCTGAGGGTGTGCCATAAGAAACCTTTATTCATATACTTGAAATGCCTCCTAAATTACTAAGAAATAGATATCGATACTGAAACAGATACAGACTGAGTTTATTAGAAACATCCGGATTAGATACAGCTGGACACCACATGTATATAAAATTATAAATAGATAATATATGTGTGATTGTTCTAGTGTGTGATAGTAAATTCTAAATAAGCTTCCATGACAAAGCACTGCTGTCAAAATAAGCCTACATAGTCTGCAAAAATGGATTTCCATGCACGAGCTTTTATGCAGTTTTACGTGGTTAAAATCTTTGTTACCAAAAACAAGAAACAAACTGCAAAATAAGTACAATTACCCGCACTCAAAACTAACTTACCAACTCTTAACGATAAAAACATTTGACAATTATTTATTATATTGCAAGTATTTCTACATCCAAGTTTTCATCTTTCTTCCTTAAACAAAAAACATGGATCTTAGAAAGCTAGTAGTTTTATAACCATTATAATCATATCAGATTTAAAATAGAGGTAACATTTTATAGAAATCCAAAAATAGCAAGATTTCATATTTTCTTTTCAAAAGAAAATTTTAAATAGAACTTTTCATACGTTGTTATCCCATGATGAAAGATGATGTCAAGTGCCCAATCTTAGTGACGTATTGATGTAATTGAGCCATCTGGGCTAGTAGGAGAAGAGATGGATCTAGTCACACTACAAACGAACAAGTTTTGAAATGAGAGTTTGATCTAGTCACAATAAAACCGTTTAGGTATTTCTGTTTTGTTTGGAAGGTAAGAAAGGGGGGAACAGACACTGCGGACAGTGAATGGATTGCTTTTATGCTTCTTATTTCACTAACGAACTTGGTGCATAATGTAGTATCTCGCACTTTCCTTCATGTTTGGACAATGTGAATTTGGAATTACTAATGTCAAGCAGCATCGAGCTGTAATGCATCATGGTATTTGAATAAGACACTGAATTCTTTTGAAGCATAAGCTTTCCAACCTCCTTCCCTGTAATTATAATTTTGCTGCTGTCCTTTCCTATCATATTTTTGTTTTGGAAAACTTAGATCGTTTCTCATGATTCATGAGAAATACAGGTCATTATTGCTAAAACAGGTTAGTTGTCAAGAAATAGAACGAGTGTGCCAGAAACACCATTTCTAACTCGTTTTCCATTTTTGCAAACGTTGTCTTCCCACTCTATTTCTTGTAACTAGGGTTAGAACTAGGACAACCACATTACGTGTAATGGACTGCACATGGGTGACCATCAAAAGCATGCACATTATTTATATCCCTCCGCCTATAAACTCACAAACTGCACCATTTTGGGCTTAATTGGTGACCAGGCACTGGGAAAAGAAGAGCCAGCGGATTGAGATCATGAAGGTAGCCCTGCAGAATCAAATATGCTACCACCACCTTTTAACATTACTATTGAAAATATACAGGGACTCGAGTTTTAGAAGACAAATAAAACTCAAACTTACATAGATATGACAGATTTCTAAGATAATGATTGAGGATGTTTTAGGAAAGTAAAAAAACAAACCGCTTTCTGTTGACATACATGGGGTAATTGCTCTCTGGGATAATTCCATTCGAATCCATGGTACTGTTTCATGAAATATTAATGGCATTGTCTGCATTGTAGTAACAGGCAGGCCCAAGGCATTTCCCCTAGATGGGGTGTTAGGCAGGAGTACAGCATGTGTCTTACAGATAGCACAGGGAGAGAGGACAGGCTGCTACCAGGCCGGCCATCATGTAATGGGGCAGGGAAGCCACAAGCATGCAAGCAGAGGAGATGGCAGTTGAGGGGAGCAAGTCTGTTG
This sequence comes from Picea abies, assembly GCA_900067695.1. Classification (NCBI taxonomy): domain Eukaryota; kingdom Viridiplantae; phylum Streptophyta; class Pinopsida; order Pinales; family Pinaceae; genus Picea; species Picea abies. The sequence continues at coordinate 28,058 of CBVK0100986581.1, forward strand.
GCTTTGTAGCAAAAGGTACACAGGGAGAACTGCCAGTCATCATAGCAGAGAATGGGCTATACCAAGAGAGGAAGTATGAGGGTCTCAATTATACTCACAATGGGTGCGATCAACACCATAGCTCTCCACCTTCACCACTGGCATATGCAAAGAAAGAAAATGGAAGCCATTAGCACGTCTGAAAGACTACACAGTCTCAACACCACCACTGCTGCAAGGATGTATTATGTTGCCCTCAAACTGGTTTTGAAGTCGAGTAACCCAAGCAGGATTCAGTGGAGTCCAACATGACTCCACTTGGATGTAAGTCATGGTCGGGCTCCCAAGAACTGTGAGGGAAAGGAAGGAGCTCAGCCCTGCACCAGAGGCAAAAATCAGAAGCCATGCATATTGCTGAAGGTTTTGCTGAACACCACAATGCACCCTGCAGAGGTTAGATGACTTTGAAGGGAGAGTCCGGCACCAGAGGTGTCTCACTTGCAGCCAGACAGTGGACAGAGCTGGAAAGATCGGTGCCCAACATTGGTGTCTCCCGAAGCCAGGTTACTCCATACTCTCTCACTGTTGACATATATTGGCATACCATGGAATTGATAGCCTGTAGGATGGACAAGCAAGCAGACCAGGATAATCCTATCCCAGACCACCTTCTTGACACTTCGCAAATGCTGGATGATAAATATGACTCCATTCTGAACATCATTCAATACCTCACTGGGAGCAGAGGTGGTCTAGAATTCATGGGAGAGCTCCAGAATTCATGCCAGAAGCAACCCACAGCATCTAGTCTCTCTGGCAGAGAAGGATTCCCAGTTATGGGTTCTCTCAGCTCTGCGTTGATCTCCTTCACCCTCTGCTCATTTATGCTGATGTCTGTCAGTCTTTTCAGATTTTATGGGGCCAGATCTATGGGCATTATTATGGATGACTCTATACATTTCTCTTTATAAAGACATAACTACAGTTCACTATTTTCTGATCAAGCAGTTGAGAGGAAGACCATTGGAATTTAATTGATAGAATATTTAATCTCTAGGGCATGAGGTCTATCATAGATATGTTCCAGGAAGATCTGAACTATGGTTTGTACCTATCATTTCCTCGTCGCCAGGCTTCCAATAAAGAATTTGAAAGAGGTATTTCCTATAATAAATCGA
>CBVK0100986581.1:29222-41193 GCA_900067695.1 Picea abies
TTATGACCAAAGAATGATATAGTATCTGATTTCTCTTAGTTAGCATATTTGATCGAATGAGTGAAGATTAAAAGGTTATCACCCAGAGAACCTTTTGGGGATTTGATCAAATCAGGGTATAATTGAAATATGAGGTTTGCATTGATTCATCTGTTGAGATCTTGACAAGATAATTCCTATCAATCATCTATATTAATTCTTTTGCAGGGAACTCATAACACACGAATAGGGTATAAGATCATTCAAAGGGGGTTAGCCTGGTCAATCTCTCACTCAGACTTACAAGAAAAACAAGCCTGAGGAAATTTGTTGATAATTCATTCACGTCGATGGCATTCTCTGCTTTGTAGTAACAGGCCAGAGAGTGTTGAAAAGGAAACCCCATAAAAGCTATATAAAACAAAGATCCAATACAATGGTTAATGCACAGCAATAGCAGAACCGTCAAAATGGGCCAAAGTTGAAATGGGGACCCCTTACAGCATAAATATTACGTGTAAAAAGATTGCCAAAACATTGCTTGTATAGTTTGCTTAATATTCTTATTATTGCCACAGTCAATGGGTAGCTTTTTGACACAGGTCAAGTATAATGACATTCAGTTGTTTAGTGGATGAGTTTGCTGTGAATTTTTTATCTATATCTATCCCAGACATATCCAGATCAGATTCTGTACAGAACCATGTTGTACGCCTTCCAAATACAAATCTAGGAAGGATCTAAGACATACACAAGAAGGACCTTGATCAGCTATGTATCCCGGTGCATCAAGGGAGGGGAAAAGGAACCAACAAAATAGAATGACTTTGAATCAATAAATCATCCTTATACAGCTGAAGAAAGACCATTTCAAGAAAAGATAAAAATTGAATAATTAGACTCTGCAGTTGTACCATAATAATAGTAATAATCTAATTTGAGGTCACAGCTTAGCCAGGCATTTGATTGAGGTATGAGACCCCCTTGTTTGTGGGGCAATGGATCCCCTCTATGCAGCTATTTGACTACTTAATCTATGAAGGTTTGCATACCCTACCCCCTCCATATTCAAACCTCTGACCTCCAAGATGGAGACATATGTTCTTAACCATTAGGCTCATAAGAAACTTTCATCAATTACAAATGAGCACACATGCATAAACATCCTCCAAAACACCGAAATCCACTTCTACCTAAAGATTAATAACAGAATGGTGTCCTACTCAAAGAGTGTCTGCAAAGCCATGTAAATGGAAGGTCTCAAGGTTGAGACTACTAATGAAAATAAATGAAGGTAAGGAATGGCAGATCTTGAAGAAGACAAAAGGCACTTTAGATTGAGATTCACTTCTGTTTGAGGAAGCACAAAAGGCATTATGAATCACACTACAAGCATGCATTATAAAATAATGCAACATACCTTCAGATATTCAACCAAAGATTCAACTTGTACTTGATTACGGTTCCCTAAAACAAGCTCCAGCAATTGACAAACACTCTCAATGTCTAGACTTTTCTGTTTGTCCTCTGTAGTAAAAATCAGGAATTAAAAAGTCACTAAAACGTGCATGGATCAAACAAATCAAAGTAAAAATCTTTTAGGACTGAAAAGACTATTCAATTGAGATATCCAGAAAGGATGCAAAACAAATACCTGTCAGACAGTATCTGAATGAATAATTGTAGAAATCCAGGAAGCTTTGGGGCCTCATGACCTTAACACCATTCACACGTTCAATAAAATGTCAGGACAAGAACGTGTTACAACATCAAAAAACTAGGCAGTTATTCAAAACATCTACATGCATATATGACTCCCTTTGCAAATCTATCCATGGATTCGACCTTAAAACAGGTTTGTAACAAAGATTTTCATAAGAACAGCTCCCCTACACCTCTTGCTCCAATGCAGGAAGTGCCTTCCTCAATTTATCAACTGTATCGACTTTTAATGCTTTTAAGCCCCTTCGCCACTCATCCTGCAGCATAGACAATAATAAGTAGTGCAGTTTGACAAAGCTTATATTGTTTCTCCTTCTTGAAAAGTTCAGAAAATCCTATCAAATAATAGGAAGAATAGAGTGCCACTGAGGTAACTTATAGCCTTGACAACAGCTTAAGGATTTTTTCACTAATGCACCTATAGCAAGCATACCAAATTAAAATAGCCCTGTTTTGCAGCTCGCATCTTCCTGAAAAATACAAGTTTTGCTTATCAGAATCCAGATACCAAATATGTCTGTAAAAAAGAAGGAACAATTTTAATCATGCTCGACTTACCAAGCAAGCATTAGAATTCTGACATTTGTTATATCAACTCCCAGATCTGTACACAAACTTTCTATTCCTTCAGGGCTGCTCAGGAACAAAGTGCCATTTCAAAATTAGTCGGATCACTCAAGATTAAACATATTCAGAATGCAGTCTGCTTGATGCAACCTTCTAATGACTCCGTAATCTTTAAAAATATATCCTTCTCATCTTTTATTGAAAAAATAATCTTAAATGGTTAGTAAATATTAAAAACCCATCAAAAATTAAGTCACTCCCTCAGATTTAATCTCAAAACGCTAGCTAGTCCTACAGTCAGTATGCACAAAAAACTATTTGTGAAGATTGTTTGACTTCAGATAGCAGAATGGACATGTTCTTACAAAGTTACAATGTGCATAAGATTTAATCTGGTTGTAGACCATTGTACATTCGACCATAATGATTTCCCTTCACTTTCTTTGTCGCCATCTCAAACACTAGAGACACTTTAATTGATGCTATGCATTATGAGTTCCTAGTAGGAGAAATTGATAACAGGAAAGGAGCTACTTCTTTCCCACTTCTTGAATTGGAAATATTATACTATTTTTCTCTATATTGGAAGAATTATAAACACTCGTGACTCAACACAAAGGGAGGCATTTCTCTCCCAGGGTCCACCTTTGTCTCATCAATAATACACAGCCGTTACACCTCAGAGAAGAAAGAATTGACCCAGTAGGGAAACAGCTCACTGTGCAGCAGCACCCAAGCTTGAACATGGCCAAAAAGGGAAGCAATTATGGCCAAAAAGGTTATGAAATGCAAAACAGAGGCTCACTTCAGGTTTGAAATATCTTCAGCAGAACTGTCCTGTAGGGATTGTTGGAAAATGAGCTCACTAAAAAAGTTAGAACTGAGATATAGAGGACCAAGATTACTCTCATAATGAAGTATTCAAAATCATTGAAAAGACAGCTAAAAGATAAATAACATCAATCGAGTACTTAATATATCTATGGTGTGATAAATAATAAAGAAAAAGCAATAAACCCTAAGTATAGGCCTAAAACGATAAAGCATACTGTCCACAGCCAACAAAAGAACAAATAAATTCATAATACATATGCAAAGGATGATAATGAAAACTGTCATCTGAAACTATTTGAAGTTTGAACTGTTTTTGGCCATGCAGTAATTGATCTTTGTACTCACTATACCTATTCTCAGGTAAAAAGATTTCTCTGTTACCATGCAATAACAGGGAAAGATGAAGATGCTCAAAGGGACATACGGGAGAAGATTGGGTCAATGCAAGGTGTGTAAAAACCTACAAAACGTATAATAATAATAATCTATTTTTAAAGTCACGGCCAAGCCAGACACCAAATATCTATTTTTAAAGTCACGGCCAAGCCAGACACCAAATTGGTGTATGAGACCCCCTTGTTTGTGGGACAACGGACCCCCTCCGCACAGCGATCTGGCTGCTAAAGTCTACGGAGGTATACATACCCTACCCCTCTGTATTTGAACATGTGACCTCCAAGGAGGAAACACATGTTCTTAACCATTAGCTAAGAAGACGCTAAATATTTCCATTCCACTAAAATCTTCACCAAATCAGTAATACCTTCAGGGATGGGCTTTCATGAAATTTGATTGGACAGACAGGGGCAATCCTTGCCAAGCTTGTGGAGGTCAGGCCATGGGGGATTCTAAACGTTACCTTTCCCTAGCCTATGCTTTAGGCCTGGGCATTGTTTCCAACAAAGAATCCAAGCTTTCACCCCATACAAGGCCTGAATATTTGAAATCTTAAGGTGGAGAATATGTGTGACAAGAAACTCTTTGTCGACAATCAAAGAGAGGTTATGAGAGTTCCATACTAGTCAATTTCATAGTTAATAAGTTAAGCCAAATCGAAGGTTTTAGTACAAAATTGAATTCATCCAAGTTATTCAGCTCAATTCAGATTCACATGAGCTTTCTGTCTGGCCAACTCCCACCCACATTCGATGTGTACGGCAGCACAAATTAATCTCCCGCTGACTCATCGTCATCCACACAGCCTTTCATACTCAGGTAGTGCATGTCCAAGTACCCCAAAAATACATACCGAACTATGACAATGCTTGCTCCACTGTCAATGGATGTTTCCCTGTATATCCTCATATGCAATGGAGATGCAGACAGTCACTTGTGCCTTTCCTTTTTCTCTGCTAGTTTTGGAGTTTCCATTATGCTTTATTTTTGTTATTTATTTTTGTATTTCCCATCTCCTCAGTACCGAAGAATCAGCAAGTTTGGTGTTCAGCCACATGAAGCCTCTCTGTCACTCGATGGACTGTGAGAATCTTGTAGGCAGCCACACTTCTTGTGTTTGATGTGGGAATATTTAGAAATGCAATGAGCATCTTGATAGCATTGAAATTAAATAGTATGGGCTGTTGGTGATTAAGATTGGAATCTTTGTTGCAAATATCGAAAATATATCAGAATACAATCAGCTTGCCAACGTGAATCAACAAAACATCCTGATCTAAGTGGAAAGAGTTTTACATAAAATTGTGTAGGCCAATCGTGGAAGTATCTTTACAGAAAACAATCTTAACCATCCCGATTCTCATTTATTATATGGATATTAGAACAATGACTACCATAGTACAAGGATCATTATAGAACACCGATTCAAGAAAAAGGGCTGTGGGAACTTGAGGCTCTCTTTAATGTCACTCTCTGGTTCTGGCTAATCAGAAGATCATGTAGACTATGGATTGAAGCAGAGCAAATGAAATTCCCAAACTGAAAGGGCTTTCAGTCTTTACTCAGCTTGATTATGAGATCCAAATGATATCAGCAGAGGCCCTATACAGCCATCTTAGATCCAGTATGCTCTTGTTCTCGGATCTAAGCTATGCATACCCCGTATCCTCGGTAGTCCTGTAGATTTATTTTTAATACTTCTCCACAGTCACTATTTCACATATAGTTATAGATATAAACAGCCAGGGTTGCCTGCCATTTTGATCAGAATGGACATTCTTCATAAGGCTCTGTAAAGATGGGATAAAAGGCCTGATAGGTGTGTCAGAATTTTAGTATTCATTCCTCACACCAAATTCATAAAATATATTTGACATTCCTAGCAATTGCAAACAAATAAAAGCTGCCCTAATACCAAATTCATTAAATAGACATTTGAGAGAGCTAGCAACAGCATAAAGAAATACTAGAATCAGTTGAAACAATTACCAAGTCTACAATATTTTAAGAAAGTCACATCGCAATGTATCAACAAATATTGTAATCACTAACCCTATTAAGCCCTCTGCATCCTTGTCCGCATAATGCCCAAACAAGATATCTATACGTTCCAACTCTTTCGCAGCTACTCTGCTGGCCGCTGTTCAGTATACATACAGAATAAACAAGAGACCAGATAATCAAAATCTGAATAGAGCCATTTCTATGTAATGATTTTAAAACCCAATCCATGAAAATAAATATTAATATAAAATACAGAGAAGAAGAAAAACATTTGCTGCAAATTAAAGGAGAGGATTCCTAACCTAACCTCCACCTAACCTGTAAGTTTAGTATACATACAGAATAAACAAGAGACCATATAATCAAAATCAGAACATACTAAATTGCACAATGCAACATCTAGAAGATACAACTCACCAAATTCACAGCTCAAATATCAAAATATATGTAACAACTAGAAAACATGTCATTGTAAAAACCTCTGTAAGGATTAAGCCAAGCCACTCATGGTATCAAGCTATTAAATCCCCATTCATCCTAGTGAAGGGTAGGGATCCGGGTACCTGCAGTTCAAAAATGTCAAATTTCTTAAAAAAAAAAAAAAAAAAAAAAAAATATGAAATCTAGCCAAGAATAGCCACTAGAAAATGGCATTAACCAAAAGTTGGGATTTTAAAAGCAGGTAAAAATAGCTTCTATATTAAAGTATGTGTTTCAAAAACATGCTTGTGTGTCCAAACGATCACTGAAAATGTCCACAGAAAACTGGCTTGAATGAGACTATTAGTGCCCCTACTCGCTACAGCCTACAGCCGGAGTGCTTCAGCTACGAACGCCGTGAATTTCTATGATACAGATAAAATCCTGCTGAATTTGAGGTAGGAAGGCGCAAAATCAAATTACTTATGCAGACCCTCTATATTTACAAAGGATTCTTCAAATCCACGAATCCTTGCCGGGTCGAGTAAGCTCTATCTGCATTAGTATGCATGAGCTGCAACAAATACCACAGAAACTGTCAGGATCTAGATCACAACAATTTAGGAATAAAGATCACAACAATTATATTATGCACTTGATTTAAACTTTAAAAACCAGATCTACAAGTCCATGATGCCAGGTCAACAATTTAATACTCAAGAAACTCTTAGATTGTCGAGAAATTCTAAGGAGGGACAACGAAAACTAATCTACAAGGCTTACAAAAATGCTAAGCTAGTCATATACAAAAGAAAAGACTTAATATGCGTTGAGACTTGCTATTACCAAATAGCGAACTCCGATATCCCAATTTTTTTGTTTAAGTTCTATCATTTAGGTTCAGTTTCAACAAAGGGTAGGGATCCGGGTACCTGCAGTTCAAAAATGTCAAACTTCCAGAAAAAAATGAAATTTAGCCAAGAATAACCACCAGAAAATGGCATTCACCAAAAAGTTAGGATTTTAAAAGTATGTACAAATAGCTTCTATATTAAAGTATGTGTTTCAAAAACATGCCAGTGTGTCCAAACGATCACTGAAAATGTCCACAGAAAACTGGCTTGAATGAGACTATTAGTGTCCTACTCGCATCAAGGTATTATATGATCCACAAATGAAGACTATTGGTGGAACTACATTCATAAAAGAACCCAACTCATGCTAGCGCAGAATAAAGTTTAGCTTTCAGGGTTTTATAATGGAAGGAGAACAACTGAAGTACCTGGATATGTGGAGAAGGGGATGTAATATCTGCCTGTGATGATCATCAAGCTAAACCTGCATTGGTTTTCATTTGTTTGTTTATTAATTTTGTCATCTTTCAATTCACCGGTTAAATTATTTCTCTATAGTTCAAGACATTATCTACAGGCCAAAACTGAACTAAACACAAAGTTATTATATGCTGCTCCACAAATGAAGATTATATGTGGATATATGTCCAGCAAAGAACCCCACTCATGCTAGTGCAGAACAAATTTTAGCTTTCAAGGTTTAACAATGGAAGCAGAATGATTGAAGTGCCTGGATATATGGGGAAGGGGATATAATGTCTGCCTGTGATGATCATTAAGCTAAATCTACATTAGTTTTCATTTGTTTATTAATTAAAGTGTGTTTCAAAAACTTGCCACTGTGTCCAAAGGCTCACCGAAAATATCCACAGAAAACTGGTTTGAATGAACCTATTAGTTTCCTACTACGTAAATGATGACTATTGATGAAACTGCGTCCAGCAAAAAACCCAACTCATGCTAGCGCAGAATGAATTTTAGCTTTCAAGGTTTAATAAGAGAACCTGAATGACTGAAGTGCCTGGATATGTGGAGAAGGGGATATAATGTATGCCTGTCATAATCATTAAGTGAAACCCACACATTGGTTTTCATCAGTTCTCTTCGGGTCCAACAGAGCAAAGTTGGTCTCACTGGACCATAACAATCATCATCATCGTTACCTTTTTATTTTTCAACTCCCCAGTTAAATTATTTCTCTATGGTTCAAGATATTATTTACAGGCCAAAACTGAAAACTAAAAAATAAACGGAAACAATTCAACTTTAATCTTGATAAAAAATCTAGTTTATGAGGGGCCACATATTCTAAAAAACAAACGGAAACATGATGCTTTGCATATGAGATGTTTACACATTTATACTATTTACAAGATAATTTTGCCATTAAAAATTCGCCCTGGGCTATGACAAGCTCCTTGTGAATCTTGGAAACAGTCGGTTGTTTCTAAGTTGACCATTGAAACTAGCATACAATAAACTCAGTCAACTTTGATCACCTTGAATGGAATATGCACCAAAGATCTTAACCACGAGATTCTACTAACAAGGCTGTAGAATTTAGAGCTGAGGAAGTGTTGATGGGTGGATGTTGACCTATTGGAGATACCATGTGGATCATCTGGGGATGTAGAATTGATGACATGTTGTAGATCCAAGTGCGGACCACAATTGCACTAAAAGCTCGATAGTCACCTGCTGTGGAATTGGGTTAGAAAAACAAGCACAATGAGTGCTCTATTTAATAGTCTTTTGGTTCAAACACGCCAAGTCAACCTGACTTGTGTTTTGACTTGAGAGTCCAAGTCACACTCGTGAGTCAAACTTGCAAGTACCATTTGAGACCAAGCCAGATACATCATGGAGTTGCCTAAGACTCCCAAGAGTCTAGTAAAAATGGATGTTGGTTTGTTGGCTGTAAATCAGTGGGAGTTTAACTCCGCTGACCCGTGTTCAATTCCCAGAGGATGGGATTATGGCACGCATTTGGGAGTTCTCGGAGTGACATGTCCCAAGAGTTAACTGTTGTCCAGCAGTGGAAATAAAAAGACCAGTACTAGGCGTGCTGGAAATATACCCTAAATCCTGCCAAAAACAAAGGGGAGTCACCGTTGATAAAAAAATCAATGGATGGTGACTGAATGATGAGGATGATTGCCTGTTATGACATCCGCTAGTATCCGCATCTAGGGGAGGTTCCAAAACTCTTAGGGACGCAGTTGTGGCCAGGTGCGAGTACTGAGTGACTTCTGGTGGAACAGGTGCCCCCGTGTCATGGCATCTTAGCTAAAAGTAAGACTGATGCTTCATAGGTTGCTGAGCCCACCGAAGCTGACCACTGGTAATTCTTCCCGTGCAGCAATGAAGCATTACATATGTGTGTTCGACAGAGAATATTCTTTCAGTCGACTTACGAATATAGATGTACTGTCCACCATATGCTCCCCGCTTTTACCCTTTTCCCAAATTGAACATTACTAATTACTAATTATATAGAAATTATTTAAATAAATCTCTTAAAGTGATATATATAATTATATAGAAATTATTTAAATAAATCTCTTAAAGTGATATATATATATATATATATATATATATATATATATATATATTTCAAATTTCAGTATATTTATTCTCGTAAAAGCTGTTCTATGTAGATAATGTATTTTAATCCTTCGGTTTAGTACGAGTCCAATCAAATTCAGCCCTTAAAGTCCACACTCGCTTAGGGTTTTCAAGCTGCAACACGTTAATTTTCTAAGGGTTTCATCCCGTGTAAGCACAGACGAATTAATCCCCACAATAATTCAGATTTCCATGGAATATTCAGTACCCCGAACCATGCAACCGCTTGAGAACTCAATTTCGTATAAAATTCGTCCGATCAAACCCTCACCACGATTTCCCCTGGGGTTTCGGATCCATGCAAAATAAAATTCATCCGATCAAACCTCACCGCGAATTGCCTCGGGGTTTCGGTTCTATGCAAAATTAAACCCAAAATACGTTATGAAAAGATGCATACCAGAACGGAAAGGAGAGATACCCGAAGAAGTGAGATTCGCCGCTGCGGCAGCATTTGCTCCCGTTTTTCTTGTAGATGAGCGGCGCATCCTCGAATATATCTCCTTTATAATACACAGGCTGAAATACAGAATTTTCCGTTTTCCGCAGAAACCAACTCCCAGAATCCTTGAAACCCTTAAAACCCTTATTATCGATCTTGTAAAAACCCTCCTCTATCTTCTGTGTCTCAAGCAAAACACCGCCCGCTTGCAATGTAACGCTCAAATCCCATCGTACAATCCAAACATCATCATGAATTTCTTCGCAATATTCTTCCTGTATATATAGGTGTGTGTGGTGGGTTTGTTTTACGTATTTTATTTTTATTTTAATATTTTCATTTTAATATTATTTTTATTAGTAACATTATTCATTTTAATATTTTTTTATTAGTCTCGTTATTATATTATATTAGACGTGGGTGATAGGTTAAATTGCAATTGAGGTTAAGGATAATTTTAAGGATGGAAATTTATATTAAAATGTACAAAGTTTGGTTAATTTTATTGAGTCTTTAATATGTAAAATGTTTGGCAATAGTTTTGTAAAAACATTCAAAATTTTAAGGATTTTTAATAGTTTCTATAAAATTTTGGTGATTTTTAAGGTAAAATAATTTTATTCTATGGAATTTCGGTTTAAAAAAATGGAAATTGACTAATCTTTTTGTGGGAAAAACCATGGAAAATTGGCCCATTGGCGAAATTTAGCCCCTAAAATCATCTATGATTGGGATAGTATTTGGTTTCATGTATGGGACTAAGGTTGATACTACTTGAAAGCACATGCCCTAGTTGTTGTTGCTTTACTAATGTATGAGATATCGGTTTTCTTGTAGCTACTATCTAAGTTGAAATTGCTTTCTAGTCTTGAAGTAAGACCTAATATTGTTTTTTATTAGCTAAGAACTCACCTTCCTTGTATAAAAGAAAATATGTTAATGGCCTAGAACTCAAAGGCATCTAGCAAAAGTGAATGCCTACCCCCTTACGGACCACCAGCGAGTTATTTCAGGTGGCATGGTTTTTCTTGAATAACGACGATGAGTCAATGTGCATTCACAAATAGCAGTCAATGATGGTTATCCTTAATGTCGGTTGATAATTGAGTTATGATAGGTTTTGTCACCTTTAGAAGGTACTAAGACTAGATGCTACTAGAAAGCACGTGACCCCGTTGGATGTAGCCTCAGTGTTGACCACTAGGGATATTGGCTTTCTTGCGGATACTATTTAGGGTGAAACCACCTTTTGGTCTTGTAGTAAGACCTAAAATTGTCTCTGATTAGCTAAGAGCTCGTCTTTCTCGAACGTAAGGAAATAGGTTAATAACCCAAGATCCAAATGCATCTAGCAAGAGTGGAAGTTTGCCCCTTTACGAACCACCAACGAGTAATTTCAAGTGGTGTGATTTTCCTTGAATAACAATGATGAGTCAACCCACTTTCGTGGATAATTGATCCGAATTTTATGAACAGAACGAAAATGAATACAGATTATTATTATTATTAACACAGAGACACAAGAATAACATAGATGCAATAACAGAGATACAATAAAAATTGGTTTTTATTCAATAAGAAAATGTGTTGAAACTGTAAAATGATGCGGAAAACAAGCTTTGCTAGAATGATGTCGACTTATCTATGAGAAGAGATGTGTCGGTTGCGCTCATTCACAAGAAGATGGTTACAATGAGGCTCTCCAAGCCTTTTTTACAATAAACAGGAATGCCAAAACCTTAGACATCCAAAAACCTAACCCTAGGAGATGAATCGCCAAAAGTCATGTGGGCCCCCATTGGGGTAAGCTAGTATATCAACTTCCTAGAGTCGTAACTTTTGCATACGATCTCCGTTTTAGGCACACGATAGCCCATTGGAAAGGTTTATTTGAGGATTACACATGTTGTCATTAGACTTTAACTCTGTCTACAATCTAACTATGGCAAGCCCTAAAAACGTTGTTTAGGGCCTCAAAACGGCCCCGGAAGTAAGGGAGCCGAAAACGAGGAAAAACTGTCAAATTGGAAAACTGCCAAAATGAGTCAGTTGGAATAGGTGGGGGGGCACCGAAATCTATTTGGATCAATCCTCCCCCCTTAGGAAGCAATGGTCTCCATTGCGTTGA
>CBVK0100986598.1:0-27789 GCA_900067695.1 Picea abies
TTGTACAACCACCTGGAAGTCACAACTGACTTCCCCACTAGCCTCAGAACCACCTCCCAGACATCATTCCACACAATGGAGTCATACTCCTCTACCATGGCCTCTCTCCGAACCTGTTGGTCCACTGCCTGTGCAAATTTATGTGGCTCTGTATCCCTGATACTCATCACCAATGCCAAATATGCTCCCAATCTAACTGGAGGTCTTCTCTCTCTGACTTGGCTCTTGGGATCCCCTACATTCTCTCTGGCCTCCTTCAGGGTCTCCTGAAACCATCTAAGTCTCCCCTTCCCTAAAGTGGTCAACAGGGAAGTAAGGTCTCTCTGCCCAAGAGTGACTACCTCAAGAATCATCTCAACACTCTGAGATCCTGAAGTCTGTGCCCCCTCTGACTGAACATGCTTCGACTGTGACCCTGAAGCTGTGCATGGTGACCATGTCACCCCTAATATTGGTGTACCTGAGACTTGAGGTTGTGCTCCCTCTAAGACTGCAATCAGTGCCTCTACATCATCCTCAACTCTGACTCTCGACTCAAGAGATCTATGAAAATCCCTATCCTCCTCAAATATGACATCTTTGCTCACCACCACTCTCCTAAGTGGCAGAATGTAGATGTGATAGGCTTTGGACACCTCTAAGTATCCAAATAGAATCCCCTGCTGGGATGTGGGGTATAGCTTTGTCCTCCTCTCTAAGGGGACATGAGAAAATGTCAAGTACCCAAAGATCCTGATGTGTTTGACATCGAGCCTCCTACCAATGAAGGCCTCCTCAGAAATCATCTTCCCCAACATCCCATGGGGGCTCTTGTTCTGCCGGTAAACTGCAGTAGCACATGCCTCTACCCATAAGTACAAAGGTAAACTTTAATCATGCAACATGGATCTTGCTACACCGATAATAGCCCGGTTCTTCCTCTTGGCAACCCCGTTCTGCTGGGGGTTGTATGGTACGATCATCTTTCTTCTAATGCCATGTTGGGCACAAAATTCTATGAACTTTCTGGAGGAATACTCACCCCCATTATCCAACCACAAGACTTTGATCCTCTTTCTCAATTGGTTCTCCACAAGAGATATGAACTCTTGGAACCATGTGAAGACCTCACTCTTGGCCTTCAGGAAATATATCCAAGTCTTCCTTGAGTAGTCATCAATAAATGTGAGACAGTACTCACAATGACTCAAGGAATTCTGAGTCATAGGCCCACACACATCCATGTGTACTAAATCCAGTATCCCAGCTGACCTGGTGTCACTGTTGGGGAACGAGGCTTTGGTAAACTTACCAAGCGCACACCCTCTGCAAACATCTCGATTCCCTATATTGATCTGTGGTACTACGGTCACAACCTCTCTCAGTCCTCCGAGAGCTCCATGATGTAGGTGAGCCATCCTATGATTCCATAACTCACATATCTGTTTGTTTCTATCGCTACTCGCTGCCAATGCATGAAGAGGATGAAAAATAAATCTGAACAATTTCCCGTCCCTCACTCCAATCACTTGTCCTGAGGCAAGTGAAGACCCCCGAGGATGAATCCATACCTCAATGCCTCTGAATGTCACCTCAAGACCTCTATCCTGGAGGGTGGAAACTGAAATCAAATTCTTTTTCAACCCAAGGACATAGATAACATCCCTGAATGATATAGGTGGCATGCTATCTCTCCAAAAGGTAATTGTACCAATCCCAACAACTCTGACCAATGTGTCATCTCCAAGAGAAATCTCAATCCTGACCTCGGTGTCTCTGAGATCAGTAAAGTGCTCTCAAACTCCATTCATATGGCTCAAAGCCCCGCTATCAATATACCATATACTGGGTACCATCTCAACTAAAGTGTAGCATATGAGGAAGGCACAATCTCTCTGAAACTGTGTCTAAAACTCTTCCTCCTCTGCTATAGTTGCAGTACCACCCCTCTTCTTCTTCTTGTTAGGGAATTGTCCAACATAATGCCTGAACTTATTACAAACAAAGCACTTCACTTTGTTCATATCTCTCCTCTGACCATTGTTTCTCTCTCCTTAACTCCCCTGTGGTGGGGCCCCAAACATGGGACCCTGTCGACGCCCACAACCGAGCTTCTTCTTTTCCTTTGTCCAAAGAGAAATATCTGCATCACCCTGACTAGACTGTTGTTGTTGTTGCTTCCACTGTCCAGAAGCCTCAGCTACAAGCCTAATCTCCTCCTGGATGAAGTCATCTGATATCCTCTCCCATGTAGGCACGACCTCCCTGGAAACAATGCCATGGACAAATGGACCCCATGGTTTGGTGAAGCTATTCATAGCTTGCCTCACCAAAGAGTTAGGGTCCAACACCTCTCCGAGGACTCCAAGCTCATCTCTAATATGAGTGTAGCGACCAAGGAATGAAGTTACCGACTCATCCTTGAGCATGTGAATGCCCCTGATTCGGTCATGAAGACCCATTTTCCAGTTCTCATTGGAGATCTCATAAAACTTACATAGAGATGACCACATCTCATATGCATAAGTCTTCCCCATCAAATGGGGTATGATATGATCATGAATTGCATCACAAATGGTCCTCTTTGCCTTGTTTTTCCTTTTCCTGAACTTTGCCACCAAGATGGGGGTAGTGACAGGAATGACTGGAACAACCACCTTGACTATGTCCCATAGCTCGAGGTCCTCTAAGACAAATACCATCCTCGCCTTCCAAGGTGACCAATTGCTAGCCCTAGCTAGCCTGTCCTCAACACGCATATGAGATGCTGACATGTCTGCCAAACTGCACTCCCAACTAATGCTCAAACTGCCAAGGAAGCATTGCCTCACTCCTATCAACACAGTTGTGAAAAAAGACAAGCATCCTATGGCCTTACTCCTAACAAAATAGGTGTGAAAATAGGTTGAGTCAAATCAACCTCACTCCTACTCCGTAGGTGTGAAAAGAGACTGACGACAAACTGCCAAAACTGCCCAACTGTCCTCTACAAAAATCTGCACAATAACAACCACTGAATGATTCAATGGTTGTCCAAAACATTCTACCAAGAAGATGTATATGACAACCAACACATGTGATGTCCAAACTGTTCAAAAGTTCAGCCACATCAGCTCTAATACCATGAATATTTTTAGGTCCTATCAAGCTTGCCAACTTGGTCTGTCTTTGATCATAGATTGGCTCTAAATTTCAACTGTTATGTCAATTTTTTGTTGTTGTTTTAGTAAAGCCAAGAGTTCAGGAACTTCTTGTCGATTTGTTACGGTTATACTTGCAATTTTAGGTGCTCTAGCATGTAGTTTTAGTAACCAGAAGTTAGCACATGCATAATAAAATAAATACAACACACCTAATGATCTTTACAGTTGAAACTAAGCAGATCTAAAAGACTAACACACATCATTTTGTACATAGGTATTTTTGGTCAACATGACCTTGGATAAAACCCCCTCGGGGAAAACCATTTTGGGATATATGTCTATATATGAGGAAAGTAGTTGGTGGAATACATCAAGTACAAAATATATATGAACCTGATACAATAGCAGCTTGATACAAGCTAAAATACAAGTCCAAAAGAACCAGGTGCATCCTAGGAAGGTTGTGCCCCCCATACAAGCTCTCAAAACCACCAAAATTGCTCTAGATGCAAGATGTGAGCTCAGAATAGAAAACCCTTCCACATGAATGAAGCTTTTCTATGTGGCCTCCCTATGAAATTGATCCCACTACAATATAATGGGTAGAATCCCTCCCCACTACTGATGTGCCCTCCTCAACAAGTGCACCCTCCAGAGTAATGTATGCTCCTTAGTAAATAAACCAATCCATACGTTGAATGCCTCCCTCCATGAAAGAATGCTCCCAAGATCAAGCTACCTCATTCAACAAACCTTATCTCAAAGTTCCCTCTCTTCCTCTCCAGGTGAGCAAATGAAGTTATTATCTCTCCTTCACCCTTTTCACCCCTCAACCTCCATAAGGAAAACTAAGAAATCGATGGCTGAGATCATACCATATCCCATATAATCAAAGGTTGAGATCACTCAAAAACAATATCACTCAATAACCCACTTTGGGTTAAATTCCCTAAGTTCACTTTATGTCTCTAATTCACCCACAAAGTGAATTAATAGTCATTTTAGGCATAAATGACAAAATTTCAGTTTTGACTTAAAGCTCCTAAGTCAAAGTGAAATTAGACATAAAGTACAAGGCACAAAGTGTATAGTACATCCCACATGTGTCTAGGAGAGCATAAACACATGGAGAACACCTCCCAAGGTACAAAACTCAACAATGATCAGTCTGTCTATGCTATGGTGTAAAGAGTTTGATGGTTGACTAACCATTTGGGAGTGATTTTACGACATTTTCCATATGGGAGTTGTACTTAGAATTGATAAATTATCATATTAAGGTAAAGACTATGTCTATGATTGGATGCTATGTTCATGATAAATATTCCCTTAGTGTTATGAGTTTACGTAAAGGAAAACACTTATGAGGTGCACCTTTTTTAGACTATAATATGATTAAATTTGGTTCATTTTGGATTTTTGAGTTGGATGGTTGTTGTCGGATACAATAGAGATTTGGAAGGATAAGGACCCTATCAAGGAAGAAAACTTGTCCTTGTTATTTATATGTGATTCTAAAGCATCTTCTTTAAGGTATCATCTGTTTCCATTAGGATGGTTATCCTGGAAGGTAAATTTACTTTCACTTGTGATGTTACAAGTGACTACTAAAATGAAATTTTCCTATGATTTCAATGAAAGGGTTTAGTTGATGTTAAAAATGATAATATTGGGTGGTATAGTGCATTTATAATTAGGACTTAGCTGTAATTCCCTTAGGGAGCTTATGTGAACGAGAAAGGAGATATTTCTTATTATTATAATCCCGTTGAGTAAAATTTTTATTCATAAAGAAAAGAAGGTGTATGTGCATTGACCTAAGCGCACAAAATCTAATGTGAATGCATGCATGAGTCTAACTATGTAGCAAGAAATAGTGCTTACTATATTTTGGGTAATATGATTATTACCTAGTTGACCTTGTATTGAAGGTTATGTTCTATAATGTTTGGAATAGTATTTTGTGTGGGTTGTAAGCCACTCCTCAGAAAGATCTATTATGAAATGCTCATGCAACAAGTGATCAAGAGTGTTATGTATGACCTGATATACAATCACCTTATGAAAGAGAGTAACATACTTATGAGTACGTCTTTGACACTTTCCATTTGAATGTGAATAAACTAAATTACCTGTTGCAAGCCGAATTACAATGTCACCTATGAAGAGGATCCCTAATGAAAGTGGCTCCAAGACATTGTCCTTGGGAAGGTCCTTTTTCTTCCTAAATGTGTGGTGATTCCCCTCTCCTATGGATGTCACTAGCTTGGTTTATACTATAAATTCTATCAAGAGGAAATAGGCCTCTTGAAGTCTAAGGAAAATCTGACATCATATACTTACTTGAGGATGATGGATATGAAAAATGGAGAGACCTCCGTTTTTATAGGAAAAATAGTGGTTAAAAACCTTAACATAATCATAATAAAATAATGATTTATTGACCATATAAAGTTTATAAACTACTTTTAGGTTTCAGATATGTCATTTTTTGGTTATTTTACTTTTCTAGAAAGTTTCAGTTGGAAATGGTAAAAAAAAAAAAATTTACAGGCCAATGCAACTTTTGGGGGTGATTTATGCATTGGTCAACACAAGTTTTAGGGTTAAAAAGTGCATTGGGTGTGTTTGACCATGAAATTTTAAGTGATTTTTCTTGAATTCTAATGGAGGTGGAATATGGTGGAGGAAGTTGAAAACATGTGTTTGGTGTATTCTAATAAGCTCTTGAACTTAGTACAAGGGATCCATTTTTGAGAGATAACATGAGTAATTCATATTTCAACTCCTCAATCTCTCTTTTCAACTTGATAACCTATTCCTTGAACCTTGCAACCTAAAGAACCTTTGTTTTATCTACTTCTATCTATTGAGAACACACTTACACTGAGATCGGGGGGAGGGGTGGTGAATTAGTAGAAGAAAATTTCTTACCTTTTTCAAACATTCATCAATCATAAGAAAACAATCACATATGAGATGTATTAACTACAGAAAATGAAACACAAGATTTACTTGGAAACCCTTTTAGGAGAAAACCACAAAATTTCTCTTTATAATTCTTTATAGGAACCAACCTACTGTTACAAATATTTGTAGGCATCAACCTACTGGACACCAATACCCACTAGGACAAATCATGGTAGGAACAAACCCACTATTATATATATTTGTATAAACATATCTACTGAAAAAACCAATTCCCACTACTAAGAACCAACTTAGCAAGAGACATCAATATCTTTGTTTAAGTGACACCAACCTACTCTTACATATCTTTGTAGATATCAATCCCCACTGCTAAGCACCAACTTAGCAAGTCACACTAATATCTTTGTGAGCTGCACCAACCTTCACCAAGTATTCTTACTACTTCTTCCTTCACCAAATCTACTTGTTGCTTATACCTTCACCAAGTCTACTTATCTCTTTTCTTTCACTAGTTCTGCTCAATATTTCTTCCTTCACTAGGTCCGACCAAAATTTGAATTTCCAAATGGTAAATTTCCCAAAGCTTGTTGTTTTGGGCCTCTTCCCAAGAACCAACTTGTATAACATTCCACATATCCAATTTTGCAAATATGATTTTAAAGTTTTACCTGAGTTATTTTGTATGTTTTCTATGTTTTCTGAAAGTTTCAGAGTCTAAAGAGTCCCAAAAAATAAGTTATAGTGAAAATTCCAAGTTGACCTATTTGAAACTGATATTAGTATCATTCAAAAAACTTAATTTCCACAGAGAATATATCAAAACATACAATGAACCAACATCTGGAATTTTTACTTGAGGTACTCCTGTATGTCTTCTCCATTCTCTAAGAAATTCACAGATTGAAGAGTCCCAAAAAATAAGTTACAGTGAAAATTCCAAACTAACATGTTTGAAAATGATTTTAGAAGCATTTAGGAACCCTCACTTCCACATATCATATCTTAGAAAATACAATGAAAAAACATGTGAAATGTTTACCTGAGGTACTTCTATATGTCTTCTCCTTTCTATAAATATTTCACATTCTAAAGATTCCCATAATATAATTTATAGTAAAAATGCCAAACTGGCCTGTTTGAAATTGATTTCTGGAGAATTCAAGAACCATAAATTCCCCAAGGCATATCTCTACAACTATAGAAAAACTGCATCTGAAATGTTTACCACATGTACACCACGATATCTCTTCTATCTCTTCAAAATTTCAAGGTTTGAAACATCTAAGAGAATACATTTTAGGGAAAGTGCCAAGTTGACTTGTTTGAAATTGATTTCAGGAGCATTCAAGAACCCTAACATCCAAAGGGCATTTCTCCAAAGTATATAAAACCAACATCTAAAATTTTTACCACATCTACACCAATATTTATCCCCCATGTCTTCAAAATTACAAGGTCTGAAATATCCTTAAAAAAAACATTCTCGCAAAAATTCCAAGACGACTTGAAACTGATTTTATAGCTCTTCTGTTTTGGAATGATATTCAATATTTGCCGATCCAATTTTAACACACTCACTTTTTTATCAATAATTTTTCTTTTAATACTCTTTCATAACCCTTTGTGAAGTGACATGTCCATTAATTAAATAATCAATTTCCAATACCATGGGAAAGTACCCCAAACCCATGGGTTTGAAACCTCCATTTCACTTTTTACGTTTTCATATGCACCCCTTTTTTAATATATATATATATTGGAGATGTTTTGTGTATTTTAATGTCATAATATGAAATTAATGAAATCATTAATAATTTGAAATAAATGACAATAAGTCCAACAATATCTTTCTTTGTCATTGATGAAAATCCTACAATGAAACACATAGTCCACTAGGCATAAACAAATTCTCCCCCTATATGCAAGTCTCCCTTGTCTTCAACTCTCCCCCTTTGACATCAATGGAAAAGGGATTCTCCCCTTGAGATTTTGCTTATTCTCAAGCACTTAGTGATGAGATGGATATTATTACCCATTTATGTCTAAGATATTTAAATGTCTCTTTGGGAAGATATTTTGTAAAAATATATGCAATCTGGTGACAATATATTCCAACTGGATATTATGTTCTACTACTTGTTCTCTTAAGAAGTGATACTTGATTGGAATATGCTTTTTTTTAGTACATAATAGGATTCTTTGAAATATTTATTGCACTTGTGTTGTCACAAATTATTTATATTGGATGATCATACTCTACCTTAATATATTTCAATGTCTACTTCATCCAAAGAACTTGTGTGCAACATGATGTTTCTTCTTTATACTTGACCTCTGTTGTGGATAGAGAAATGAAATAATGTTTCTTACTCAACTAGGACACTAAACTATTGCCTAGAAAGAATGCTCCTCCACTTGTACTTTTCCTATCATCAACACTTCCTTCCCAATCTGCATTTGTGTATATTGTAAGAGTAAAATATTCACCTCTTGAGTACCACAAGACAAAATCCAAGGTGACCTTTATATATATCTAAATATTGTTTTCACTGCTTGCACATGAGTTTCTTTTGGTGCAGTTTGAAATCATGCAACCAATACTATCGCTTGCATAATGTCTGGCCTTTACGCTATCAGATATAGTAGGATGTCAATCATTGACCTGTACAATGTTTTATTTTCTTCTAGAGATTCATGATCTTTACTCAATTTACAACCTGTGAGCATGGGTGTGCTAAATGGTGCCCATTCTTCCATTCTAACCTTCTTCAACATTTCCTTGATATATTTAGCTTGTGAAATGAATATTCCTTTGTCAAATTTAGAAATATTTAAACCAAGAAAGAATGAAAATTCACCAAACATAGACATCTCAAATTACTTTTGCATTTCTATTGCAAACCCTTGGAAGATTTTGTTCATACTTCCTCCAAAAATGATGCCATCTACATAAACCACAACAATCAATTGATTTTATCCCACTATCTTAATGTAGATATTATTGTCAATAATTGTTCTTTTGAATCCTTGTTGTTGTAAATATTTGTCAAGTCTTGAATAACAGGATCTGGGAGCTTGTTTTATCCCACATAGTGTTGTCTTCAGTCTGCATACATGATCCTCATTTTCTCATAACAAGAATCCTTCTGGTTTTTCAATTTATACTTCTTCCTCTAAATTGCCTTTGAAAAATGTAGACTTGACATCCATTTGATATACTTTGAAGTTCTTGAAACACACAAATGCTAGAAACATTTTGATAGCTTCTAGTCTTGAAACCAGGGAAAAGGTTTCTTCAAAATCAATACCTTCAATTTGAGCATAGCCTTTACAAACCAATATTTATTTATTTCTTATTAATTTTCCATTTTCATTGAAATTGTTCCTAAAAACCCACTTGGTACCAATCACATTTTTATCTTTTGGTCATGGAACAAGTTTCTATGTCTCATTCTTATCAATTTGATTTAACGCTTCTTCCATGATATCAATTCAATGCTTGTCTTCACTAGATTCCGTAAATTTATTAGGATCTATTTTAGATAGAAAATAGAATTTTGCATGTTCTGATGCACTTTCTAGTCTTCTTCTAGTCTAAACTCTTGTATCTTTATCACCGCAAATTAATTTTTACGAATGATTATTTCGAACAAATCTAGATGGTGTCTTTGTATCTTGGTGTTTTGATTCTTCATTTTATTCTCCTTCTTATACTTCTTCTTCTTCTTTTCATCTTGGATCCTCTTTTTGAACATATTCTTTCACCTTCTAATGCCCTTCTTCATCCACTTTCACATTGGCACTCTCTATAGTTTTTCCTAATTCTTTATTGTAACATCGATAATCCTTGATTATTGATGAATAACCTAGAAAGATACATTGGCACTCTCTACGATTTTTCCAAGTCCTCATCATCTCTCTTTATGTAACACTTGCTTCCAAAAACGTTGAAGTATTTAACTATTCCTGGTCTAGCCTTCTATAATTCATAAGTGTCTTGTTGTTGTTGACTCTCATTAGCCCTCTGTTCAGAGTGTATATTGTGGTGTTCATTGCTTTTCTCCAAATCATATATGATATATTAGCTTCATTCAATATTTTCTAGCCATCTCTTGTACAATTCAACTCTTCCTTTCTACCACTTCATTCTACTGTGAAGTTATTTTAGCTGAAAAATGTCTCTTATTCCATGAAACTCACATAATTATTCAAATTAATTTGAGATAAACTTACCTCTTATGTCTGATATCAAGCACTTGATTTTAAAATCATTTTTGTTAGAACCGTGATTTTTTCAATTAGAGTCAGTCCTATATGAGTCATAGTCAGTGCATCAAAGTTTATAAGGTCAATGAAAAAATAAAGAGTGGCTCAAAATTATCGAGTAATAGGTCTGGCCATAATTTGGTTAAAGGGGTGTAAGGTTCGCCACATTTAAATCATAAAGGTCCACTTCCCTAAGTCTCGAGTCATGTCGAAAAGTGGAAATTATGTACCAAAATCGAGTCAAGTGGTTGGGATAAAGGTCATGTTGAAAGATATTATGAGCATCATTCCCTAATCATGAAGTGACAAAAGTAAAAAATCATGGCACTTCTATCATTTGTACTTTGCACACTTCAAAAGTGTACCCATTGCATGAGTTTTCTGCACAAATATTCAACTTGTTTCCGAACTCCTCGTCACCATGGATTTACTATCCTTTTCCATGATTTCATTCTATATCCGTTCAAGCATAAATATTGGTCACCCTCCATGCCTCTCCTTCACTTTCAGAGTTTTTGCATCATCCGTAGATTTTTCAGCAAGCTCTGGAGCCCTTCGCTGCATAAAATTTATTTGTTGTCAGTCATTACGTAAGTATTCTATGTTGATATTGTTGTGTCTCCTCTATTGTTTTCAACCATTTATTAAAGTCTTTTGGAGCTTGTTGCAAACTAGATTTTTGGAAGAGTTGTTTCTTCTCACAATCATCCTTCTTCCTTCTGAATTTCCTACTACTGCACTACGTTTTCCACTGTGCTGAAATTTTTCGTCACACATCAAGTCTCTTGTTGTTTTTTTCTACTACACTGAGTTTCCCCATTGTGCTGATTTTTTCTGTCGCACTTTACTGTTGTGTCGATTTTTCCCATTGCGTCGAATTCCTCCATCGTGCTTTACTGCCGAGCCATAATTCTCTATTACTTATTGGTTTTCCGTGCAAAGAGGGTATTACAATTCTGTAACGATCCCTTTGTTACAACTACAAGCGAAGCAGAAGTGAATTTTTTTTTTGTTTATAGGGAAAGAAGGCAACAACGAAAATAGTTTGACCACACCATAGACGACGAACATAAGCACGCAACCTAGGCAACATGCAACTATGACACCATGCACAGACACAAGGGCGACTGGGCAAAACATGCACAGAATAACATTGAGGAACGACTACCTGCCCGACATAAACATGAACATGCCTATGTGCTAAGGTAAAACATCCCCATCTTGACACAACTGCCTAGACGAACAAGATGAGAACCTCAAGGTGCACGAACCCAATGCCTGAAGGCATTCAACCCATGCGCCAAAAGCAACCTACAATGCCCGACAAGTTACAACACTCACATAGAACGCACCGACTCCGGCCAAGATCTTGTTCGCCGCTATCCCACAGGGCATGCCATGATCCCCTCGTCAAGAATCATGTCGTCCCTAGGTGATAAACACGTCGAAAACCTTGGCACCTCTCATCCTATTAGGATCGAGGACTCTAGATAAATCTGACGTGCTAGGACTCAAATATCGAAAGAAAACCACACCCCAACCCCAACAACAGGTCGACGAGATGTCAAAGGACGACACAAGGAATATGATAACCAACATAAGACTTCATCAACATCCCAACCATTAAACACATCTAAAATAGTCCATACTGACAGTCTAAAAATAATGTAGATTACCCATCTGAAGCCAAATTTCAATTAGTCACCATTTACAATTTTACATTAGCATTGAATTCAACAATTCTAAATTGAAATTAAGTCAATATACGTTAATTTAAATTAACATTAAGGACAATCTAAATTGGCATTCTGAGATTAATCACCGCTAACAAGCGGTCAAGAATTAAATTCTAGTGATTAAGTTTATGTTACGGTATTGTGGTGAAATTTTTAAATGGATTTAACTTTGAAGGAAACGGTAAATTTGTTAACAACTACTACATTGGTAAATTGGATGTTTATATATATACATCCTTCTTAAAGTTATCATTCTTTACTGGTATACAAATCCATAGATTCAATCTCTACTCTCCTTACTATTATTGTATTTAGTAAATCGTTTACATAAATTACGTTGGGCAGTTGGTTGGATTAAATGTATGTGACCTCATTAAGGTTATTCTTCTAATGAATAAGATATTATCATCAGTTCATGGTTAGGAAACGTAATGATGCAGGTCAATTGCGATGCTAAAAATTATCTCTCATTCATCCTAATTCAATTACGATTTCCCTGGTCACTTTTTAATTGCTTCTCAAATGGATCTTCTCGAGAGATGATAGATATAATGTTTGAATTAAAGTTAATGAGGATAAATTTTTGTTGTGGACTACGACCATCTAAATACCCCATTGTAAGATATGGAATGGGCTGTCAACAATAAATAAAGAAATCGTTTTGCAAAACACAATAGAACGAAAACTTCAATACTATCATTTAATATACCAGCAAATCACTGTGCAAAACATGCTCATCAATAAAGGCCAAAAATCATGAGCATTCCGACAAACACAGTCATCATTCTAATTTAGAAAAATTGTGTCCCTTCATCAGCGAAATCAGTCAATCTTTTTATGGCAAATCCATGGTCAATTACAACAACTCAGTCACATTAAATGGAAAAAATCGTGGGCATTCAACAGGAACTCGCAGAGATCATTTCTCTGGAAAATTTGTGGTTAATAACAACAAACTCAATCACATTTAAATGGTAAGAATCATGGGCATTCAACAGGAAGACACAAAGATCATTTCTCTGGCAAATTTGTGGTTAATAACAACAAACTCAATCACATTTAAATGGTAAAAATTCGTGGGAATTCAATAGGAAGACGCAAAGATCATTTCTTTGGAAAATTCATGGTTAATAAAAATAAACTCAGTCACATTTTCTAGGTAAATGCGTGGTCAAGGATGCACCAGAAGGACATTCATGTCACAGTCCTTATTTAAAAGGGTAAAATGCTAGCAAACGCACCAGGGTAAAAGTAAAAAAAACAAACAATGAAGAGATGGATGAATAAACTGAGGCTTCCCTCTTCATTGCTAGGATGTCAATGCCAAAGCCTACAGGAAAACAAAACTCTTTGTTTTTCTTACCAGGGTACCAAATGTAAAATACAGATAAAGAATTTAATTCATTTTTCCATTTCCAGGATACCATTACAACGCAGACTGAGAATTAATACAGAACGCTTATCCAATTCCTGTGTACCAAATATAAAAACGTTGATTGATGTTAAATCCTTTTTTCATTCCAGGATACCAACATAAAAATGCAAACTGAAATTAAATCTTTTACATTTCTAAGATACCAATATAAAAATGAAAACTGAAATTAAATCTTTTACATTTCCAGGATGCCAATATAAAAATGCAGATTGAAGTTAAATCTCTTTTATTTTACATTCCAGGATACCAATATAAAAATGCAAACGAAAATTAAATATTTTACATTTCCAGGATGCCAATATAAAAATACATATTGAAGTTAAATCCCCTTTTTTTTACATTCCAGGATACCAATATAAAAAGCTGACAATAGTAAGAGAATGAAAATATCCAATGGGATAAGTCATTGAAATGATCGCAGGGATAAACCAACACAGACGCAAGAACTCCATACACAGAGGTACTTTTGTTAGAAGGCACAAGAAAACAATCGGCTAAGGACAATCACGGAGGTAGATGACTGACAGGAACGTCCTTCGCTCATCATCCACACATAGAAACACAGAGCGTTGAGATCCATAGGTCTATTAACACTGAAGAAACGACCGCAGATCGGGATCCTAACTGACTTCTTAGGTGAGGACTGATGAGCTAGGGACAAAAGGAAAAAAAACCACAATAGTCACAAATCAATACACCACATGGCGGTCAAGACATTCCGGGAATCGAAGGCCATGGAAGTCAATCATTCATTAGGCTATAGGATATGGAAAAATCAGTCATCAAATAGAACACTAAGACAATCAATTTTATTACCCAATTAAACATGCAGATCCAAAGCATAAATCCTACTATAATCTACCATACAAAAATAAAGAAAGCATATCGTTGCCTGATCGCCCGCTCTGAGTTGATGTGTTGTGCGCTTCATGCAACTCCCACTTGTTGACCGATGAGACTTCACCGGTACCTCTCAGGCAATGCTAGGGGTACTCTTCTTCCCCCTTAGCTCCCTGAGCCACAAAGGGGCCACACACACTAATCAAAGAATCAAGTAGCTCCCAGCTTGCCTCGCAAGGCCGAGCTACCACTCCTCACCGAGATGGGTATCCCAACTCCCACAAGCTAATTTGGTTAAGTATATATTTCTACAGCGTAATGTTACACAATTCAGAACACATCCTTCATCCTTCTCCTCCCTCCATTATATAGAGTTCTGAAGTCCCTTACTTTCCAAAAATCCCATTTTAATTAAAGTTTAATAAATTAATTCATAAAAATCCTCCTTGTACATGTGTTACCCATCCCCTTCATTCCTCCAAAAAAAAATTTCTTTAATTAATTAATCACCCTTATTCCCCTCACCCACCTAGAGTCACTTCTAGAATCGCTCCTAGGTGTCCCCAAAATCTGTTACAGGTTTTAATGACTTTCCCCATTGTTAATTTGCTAGTTCAGTTTAAAAATAGAAAGTTCTTAAATGGTAGATACCTTACTAAGTTTGTCTTTATTCTTTTTCCCTTGTGTTTCCTTTTTCTTTTTATGTTTCCCTCTTTTCCTAGTTTCTAATATTTTAGATTTTCCCTCTTTCCCGTTTTCATTTAGAACTCAATTTGGTAGGTGTAGAAATTAACTTTTTCCATTTTCCCTTTTTAATTAATAAGCTTTAAATTACCATAATATAATAAAACAATTATTTATTTTATTTATACACACACACACACACACACACACATATATATATATATATATTTTTAAAAGGATAGAGAAAATTATGTCACTAGTATAATTTAGACCTAGACTATAAACTCTACATACTTTAAAAACCCCAAGAAATTATTCTCATACTCTGTCATGGTCATGCTTCCCAGCCCGAGTTGAAATAAATCTTGCATTTTCTTGTCATAGAAATGATCTGAGAGGTACTACTTCTGGAAACAAATTTTTAACTGCTTCTAAGTGATCTTATTCTCATTAATATGTTCAAGTTGCTTCAGTTGATCCCTCCACATAGCAACTTTCCCATGTAAATGGTAGGTGGAAATTCTAGCTTCTAGGTTTAATGGATAGTTATGCAATTGGAAATATCTTCCAAGTCCAAGCAACCATGCTTCAACTTCATCTTTCCTTTATCTTTCACCATCAAATGATGGTGGCCTAATCTTCCTCAGCTCTCATTGCAGACTTTCCAACTCATGTCTTCTTTGGTATCTAACAGGAGACACCTCTGGACTACTTATGGAATCTTCAGATGCATAAAAATTTCTTGTTGATTAAGGAGGTGAGTGATGTCTACGATCTCTAATAGAACTCCTGGAGTAACCAAATCTTCCATGATCATCTCTTCTTTCATGATACCTTCCTTCTTCCTCTTTCTTTGAGCCATTCTTTGTTTGTATTTGCAATTGATTTAATCTCTATAGCACTCGAGAATTTATTTGACTTTTCTCTCTCATCAGCCTCTCATTTTCTTCCTTGTAGCTCTGCACTTCTATTTTCAAGATTCTCACTATTTCCATCAATGTTTCTTGCTCCCCTCGACCCTTGTGTCCATTGGATTATGTCTTTGCATTACCAACTCTGATAGTTTGACCTCCAACCTCTTTATCATGGCTAGAGGATCCATCACCTTCTTCCATTTCTCGAATATGCATTTTGAGATGATAGGTTTAAACCTCTTAATTCTGTAAAATATGCAAGTGACCATTTTGTTGGAGTTAAGCATATGGTGAAATGTTTTTTCCAAACAATTTTACAGGTCCTTTGAATTCATGAAGAATACACACACACACACACACACACACACACACACACATATATATATATCATCCTGCATCATATAGCACTTGCATGTTATCCTTAGGCCAATACATGATTCAATTCTACACATGCACTTCCTTCGAATCCCTTCCTCAAGTGACCACATATCGAAGCCACAACTTATCCCATCCTTAGTGATTTTCTATCTTTGAAAACAAAAATTCAACCACTAGTACCCTTTTACTTTGACTGAAGTCTAATAGGACCAAGGGCCATGACCAAGCACTTAGCGGGAGGCACTTATCCAGAGATTTGGGGGTTTCACCTTCATCACACTTCACCCCTTGATTTCCTTGAATGCAGAACTGGAGAAGTTCTCTGGAGATTCGTGCTTCAAAGGTTCTGACAAGAACATACTCTCTTATACCTAGGTGTCGAATCTCTAAACTTTCAGAGTCGCAACAGAAACTATGCACCAGGGGTAATATGTTGTGAAATTATAGATATGAGACATGGCCCATTCTACGAGTGACACGTGTCAAGTCATAATTGGGACAAAATGTCTATGAATATCACAAAACAAGATGACACATGATATGCATGAGGTGGGTCCACGTCACCCTCAATGACATCAACATGTCATGTCACTTCGACACTCCATGACTTCGTCTACTTTGGGATTCAAATGTTTCTTCTACCACACACCTCAAAACTCCCAAACGTCGAATTGGTAGACTACCGGTTTTTAGTTCTCTGGAGCTTCGAGACTTCAAGCTTCGGGGGAATTCAACACCTAAAATTACAACTCTCCCAAACCGATGAACTTCTGAACTGTTCTTCTCCGGGGTTTTGGGACTTCGGTACTTCGAGGCTTCAAAGGATTTTTCAACTCCATCCAATAATTCCTCCGAATGTTGAACTTTCAAATGAATGTTGATATATAGACATGTGTCCCCTAACTATGAATGGTACATATTAAGTCCATACTTCTGGACTTCAGAGAAAACTTCTCCAAGTGACATAAGGACTAAAAATACCAAATGTTGAATACTTGATAATCTGTAGACACGCGTCCCAGACAATGAACAATCCTGATTCTGTCTAGAGTTCGGGACTTCGAGAGATTTTATTCCTAGAAAATTAAGGACTCCCCTCTCCCAGAGTGTCGAACCTTCTAACTGTGCCTGATCCCATGGCTCAGATCTGTCCTTGGACAAATCCAACAGTCAAGTACTCCTCCCAGTGATCTACAATGTAGACTGACTCTGGGGCTTCAGAACTTTGGGGATACAGTACTTTGGTCTTCAGAGGATTTCATTGTTGAACACCAACCCACCCCTGGACCATTGAACATCAGATTTCTAAACCCTTTATAACCTTCAAAGAGGTGTCCTTGAACATGAATGGTCTAGATTGGCTCTGGACTTCGAGACTTTGGGGAACTCTTCCTTCCCCACAACCATAAAAACATTTCCCCGAAGTGTTGAAATGCCAAACCATGTAGGGATCCAATGGTCAAGTACTCCTCCTGGTGATCTATGATGTAGATTCACTCTTAGAATTCAGAGCTTCGGGGATTTTACCTCCTTTTCATCAAAGACTTAAAATTTTCTGAAGCAACAAAGTCCAAAGGACTTCGGTGCTTAACGACCCCGCACCTCCTCCAGATATGATAGATTCGAAGGATTTGTATTCTCCCGAACAAATCCAATGGTCCAAATCTAAAATTGATCCCATGGTGGCGATCATTCCCAAACTCGAAAGGTATGACCATGATCCTTTAATCTCTTACTAAGGATCTTGGATGTTCTAGCTTCTACGTGGACTCTACAATGCCATTCCTTATAAGCTTCACGACTTCAAAGTCCTAACTCGATCTCAACCACAAGATCTTGTCTAACATATATGGCCCATTCTAGCCTGGTGTTTCAAACTATAGCTCCGATACTAATCTATAACATTCCCAACCACCCACAGGTCGAGATACGCTGCTTCAAGCCCACTCTCAGACTTCTTTCTCTTACAGATACCTTTCAAATTAATAAATATAAATAAAAGAAAGGAACTAAATGACATGCAAAACAATAACCAACAAGCATGCATACTCTAAATATTGAATTCAATGATAAATAAATACACATCAAAATGAATCATACACAGATAAATAATACTATAATAAAGAGCACTTATCTTTAATAAAAAAAAACCACTGATTGGATGCAGACCAAGGATGTTCCACCCAACTGTAGACATTGGTTTTCCAAGTCTCAACAATAATGTCACCCCCGAGCCAAGGCTATGAATCCAAAAGGACGGTTCCAGAGTGTTACTTGGCTTCCCAAACCAGTCAGCACTCAAGCTCTCACAGGCTTCCCAACACCCACATCAATCCAAGTACCCAACTCTCTTATACCCATCCTGCATAGTCCAAGAGAATGGACCCTCTCCCTTCTTTGACACATAGTCCCTCAAGCTATACTTCTCCTTCCAGGGCTCTAGTTCAATTGGTCCAAAATCTCCATGCTAGGATTCTCAGGAATCACAACTATGAGCAAAGATGGACATGGGCCAAAAAATCTCAGACATGCATGCCTCAAACCATGGCTATATTACACCAACAATCTCTACAACCAACAATACCATGGATGGAATTCAGTAGTTTGTCTTCCTTTCTCTATCCAAGACACACATGAGGAAAGATGAATGAGTGATGGAATGAATGGTGTGAAATATCCATGAGAGGGGTCAACAATGAGAAAGTGAGGGAACAAGTGAATGAGTGAGTGAGTGAGTGAGTGAAAAATGAGTGAAGCGACCAACAACAAAACAACAATGAGAACGAGAATGAGAGAGAGGACAAACCAATGAATGAACCCCCCAATAGAATAGGGACAGGTTTATGTAATTCTTAGGAATCAATAACCTCATGGCATTCCCCCCAAGAATCTCACATAACTGATTTGACCCATCAATCAAAATTGGTAATTAAAAAATGAAATAAACACTTATCCCCTCAAGTCCCCTCTCTTGTGGAATCATAGCCCCCTATAAATCTAGTCTTTGTCTGTCTAGAAGAAAACAGTGTATTTATTATTAATAATGATAAAAACATTACATTTATTAGGCATACTGGCCCCTTTTAATTGTTTGGGCACTCTGGCCTCTCAACACTTAACAAATACAATATTTAATATGCGACTCAAAACCTTGGGTGTTACAAACAAACATTGTAAATTTTGTGGGAAATATGGTCATGATGAGTCCAAATGTTTTATAGACATGGTATATTTAGAAACAATGATGGAGAAGCTCACCATCAATATTGATTCCACTTCTTGTTCTTATTCTTCTCATGGACATACACTTTATGCTTCTAGTTTCTCCTTCAATGCAACTTCTATTTCTTCTTGTTGTGGGCGGTTTATTGATTTTGGAGAATCTTATCATATGGCTAAGGATGAAGCCATATTATCTTCTCTTAATGACTGCAACACCAAGAAAATATTTGTTGGTGATCATAGATCTCTTAGTGTTGTAGGGTCTGGAATAATTCATGTAGATAATGGTGATTTCAATGATGTATTGTGTTCCAAGTATTTATTGCAACCTTCTATTAGTATATGATATCACTCATTAAGGTGATGATGGTAATACTTTAGAGTTTTCACCACACCAAGTGATAATAAAGTATCTAAAATATCCTAAACATGTTATTGCAACTAGAATTGTTGATGATGTTACTAGTTTGTGAAAGTTTGAAAACTTTGGGTCATCATCATTTCCATCAATGTTTGTTTCTCATAGTGATGAATTGAGCATACTTTGGCATGAGTGGTTTCAACATATAAACTATCACTCATTGCAACAACTATGTAATGAATATATAGTGACTGGTCTTCCTCTTGTTTCTTGCAGAGATGGTGATTGTGATGGTTGTGTTCTCGACAAACATCATTAGGATAGTTTTGACAAACGTGCCCCTTGGAACGTCTCAACCCCTTTGCAACTTGTTCACAGTGACTTGTGTGGCCCACTTTGTTCTCCTTCTTTTTTTGAGTTCAAGTATTTCTTAAATTTCATTGATGACTTTTCTAGACACACGTGGGTTTACTTCTTAAAACTTAAGAGCGAAGTGTTTGAAAACTTTTTGACCTACAAGGCCCTTGTAGAAAACCAATCTAGACATCAAATTTGAAGGTTAAGAACAAATAATGGAGGTGAATATGTGAACACCAAGTTTACAAGCTATTGCACTACACAGAGAATCCAAATGCAACACATTATTCCATATAAACCATTGAAAAATGGTGATGCTGAGAGAAATAATTGAACATTAAAATAAATGGCTAATTGTATCTTCCAATATAAGGGATTAAGTCTAAAGTATTGGGTGGAATCCATTCACTGTGAAAACTACATAGTAAATTTCAATCCCACAAAGGATCTTAAAAATGTAACACCCGAAGAAGCATGGAATAAAATTAGGACAGACGTAATTCACTTCCATGCATTTGGTGGTGTATCATGGGCTCACATTCCTAATGGGAAAAGGAAATCTTTACAACATGAAAGTGAGAAGTGTATTTTTTTGGATATTTTGAAGATGTCAAAGGTTAATAGCTTCTTCAAACTCATTCCAATGGAATTACTATTAGAAGATATGTTACATTTGATGAAAATATCTTGGCCTGTGAACCAAATTCAACATTTGTGCTTTCTTTGACTTGCGATCCATATTAGGAATTTGTGTCATCTTTTGTTCCTATTGTATTTTATTCTTCTTCAGATGATGAAATTAAGGATGAAAATCCACCTCCTCCTACTCACCTTCCTCCAGATGAGTCCATCAAACAAGAAACAACACCAACACCACCACTTCTTAGATGTGTTTCTTCAACATGAGAAGCGGTTAGTGATTTTTTGAGTGATCCTTCAAATCAACATTGAACATGTTCATAGTTCCATCTTGCCTCTTCTCTTTTGGATCAAGTTTCAGAGACTCATGATTCAAATACATTTCCAAAATATTTAGTTCATTCACATTGGGATACGACAATCAATGAAGAGTATCATTCTTTAATGGAGAATGGTACTTGAGATCTTGTACCTCTTTCAAAAGGAAGAAAAATTGTCATATGTAAATGGGTCTATAGAACTAATTCTGCATCAAATGTAAGTGTTGAAAGACACAAGGCTTAGTTATTTTCCAAAGGACTCTCCCAAATTGAAGGAATTGAATATAATGAGTTTTTTCCCATGTATCCAAAAAGAATCCCATCTTCCTTTTTCTAGCTCTTGCAACCTCACATAAATGGGAGGTGTTGGTTGTGGAGCCTGATTATCTTCTTGATTCAGAGGCCTTTGTTTTCAACCATGTTTATATGAAATGAGCAATTTACACCCTAGAAGAATGTACAGTCCTCCATGTGAGGGAGTGCAGGGGGTTCTTGCCCCTCCTATAGGGTCCGAGGGCCAGTGAGCCCCTAGCGGGGGTTTAGGGGAAAAACCCTTGAAGGAAAAATTGACTTGTAAATGTATATTATAATTTCATAGTAAATATGGACCGTTCATTATAAGGTCACATATAAAATGATAGAAGTTATATTAGGTTTTTTTTCCCTAGAAGGAAACCACTTTTTATGAGGGAAATGTATGGTGGCTATGTATTATTGTGAATATTGTATTCTGAGAGAGGAGACTATGAGAGAAAGAAGAGGAAGTTACAATAGGTGTGTTGTAGGTTGTATCCCTTCATTTTCTAGATAATAATAAATGAAGGACCTAACAATTTCTCTAGTGGATGTAGCCCACACTGGGTAAACCACCAATATCTGTGTCTCTATTGTATTGTGTATCTTCTGTGTTTTATTTCCACATTTGTTTTATTTTATTGCTCTGCAATCCTATTTTTATAACAGGGGGTCCACAATATGGATGTCAAATATGCCTTCTTTCATGGTGATTTTCAAGAATAAATCTACATGGAGCGACCTCCTGACTATGTCCATAATGTCTCTAGCCTTGTTTTTCACCTTAAAAAATCTCTTTATGGTCTTAATCAAGCTCCTCAAGCTTGGTGTGCAAAAATGGATAGATTTCTTCTTGACACCATATTTTATAGATTCCATTTTGATCCTAATGTCTATACCAAGAAAGTAGGAAGCCATATCATAATCCTTGTTATTTATGTTGATGATCTTATCCTCACTGGTAGTGACCCTAAAATTTTAAACTGTGTGAAAACCAACCTTGAGAAGAAATTTGAAATGATTGACTTAGGCTATTTGCATTATTTCCTTACCCTCCAAGTTTTGCAAACTAAGGGAAGAATTTTTGTTTCCCAGTCTAAGTATAATTTTGACCTTCTTCATTGCTTTCACATGGAATATTTTAAACTAACCGCTTCTCCCTTCTAGTTTGGAGTCAAACTTGTTTCCACCTGTACTTCTCCTGAAGTTGATGCCACTTTGTAAAGTTAGTTAGTTGGTAGCCTCTTATACTTGACTCATACCCATCTTGATATTTACTCTGTTGTTGTTATTGTTTCATGATATATGCAAACACCCATGAAATCCATTGGAAAGAAACTAAAATGATACTTTGGTATGTTTAGGGTACAATTCAATTCGAGATACATTACAGTTGAGGGAGACTCCTTTATTGGTTGGTTTCACTGATTCATATTGGACCAGTGAACTTAATGATTAAAAGTCTATTGTAGGTTATGTTTTTAGCCTTGGTTCAAGACCTATCAGTTGTGCCTGTATGAAATAGTAGGCTACTGCTCTTTCTTCAATAGAAGAAAAGTATTGAGAAAATATTAATGCAATTCAGGAAGCCTTGTGGCTTCGACACATCCTTTCAAAGTTTGGATTCCAGCAGTAGC
Source organism: Picea abies (assembly GCA_900067695.1). Taxonomy (NCBI): domain Eukaryota; kingdom Viridiplantae; phylum Streptophyta; class Pinopsida; order Pinales; family Pinaceae; genus Picea; species Picea abies. The sequence continues at coordinate 23,137 of CBVK0100986598.1, forward strand.
ATCCAACCACCCTCTAGTTTGACAATCATAGTTCCATCAAGATAGCCAAAGATCTAGTTTAATATCAATGCAACAAACACATTGAGCTTCACATGTACTTCATCAGAAAACTCATTCATGATCAAGTTATTGAAGTGTTAATTTTCCCTACAGAAGATCAAGTTGCATACATTGTCACAAAGTCTCTTACAGAAGTGAAATTCTCTAAAATTTGATATATGTTAGGAGTTCAAGAAGTTTTCATTAGGGGGGGGATATGATTTAATTCCTCCTTCCTTCTTTTATTGTGTCTCCTTTGTAAATCCTTCAAACCAATCCCAATTTGTTCTTAAGGGAGGATATTTAGACACTTAGGAGTTAGTTAGTATCAACTTGGTCTAATGTGTTGTTAGGTAAAAGTGTTGTTCTTACTGTGTTTCTTTAGTATGCATTAGTATGTATTTGTAGTTAGGTAATCTGACTGTCATGATATGTTCCTGAGATAGAGTGATCTGGGGGATCATATTATCCTCGATCTTAACATCTACATTGATTCATGGATTAACATCCGATTGGTGCATGATCTCCATTTAAATATCATGGAGGTTCATTTTCTGATGATCAATTGTGAGAAACTCTCTTGCAAATCTCTTTGTAATATTTTTCTTTGGCATTAACAAATTTCTCCAAGTGGCCACATTGGTTGGGGCTGTGGATGTTCCCCATAGGGGTTTTACCACGTCAAAACTATTAGGATATTTAGATACTTGGGACTTAGTTAATACCAAGTTGGTATAATGTGTCGTTAGGTAAAAAGTTTGTTTATTTAGTATGCATTTGTAGTTAGGTAATCCGACAATCACTATATGTTCCTAACATAGAGTGATCTGACGGTTCATATTCTCCTCAATCTTAACAACTACATTGATCTATGGATTAACACACGATTGATCCATGATCTCTATTTAAATAACACTGAGGGTCATTTTCCGATGATCTGTTGTGAGAAAATCTCTTGTAAATCTCTATGTAATTTTTTGTTTTTCATTAATAAATTCCTCTAAGTGGCCAAACTGGCTAGGGCCATGGATGTTTCCATGTAGGGGTTTTATCACGTCAAAAAATCAGTGTGTTGACCTTTGATCTAGTTTTGTGAGTGGTTACTAAATTTTTTCTTCCTATGTTGGAATACATGTGTTGTTGAACATGGTATCAAAGAGCATGTGAAGACTCTCTCTCATTGTAGATAGAGATCGTGAAGCTGTGTTACCTCATATCTATTTTATACCATTTTAATATATTTATGTCCTAAGAGTATTGTTCCATTGTGTCCATGGCACTTGTTTCAGTTAGGAACACTTTTTGTTTCACACAAAAAGGTTCACATTTTCCCAAGATACGATCATTTCAGTCAAATCCGAAAGTATAAAGCCTGAATACACCAAAAAAAATTGGCAGAGATAATATTTTGGTTTTTTATTTCTAGGTTGCTAATGCTTCTAATACGCATATTCTCTTTTCCCTATGCAATCTTGGAATATCAGAAGTAGAGAAGAAAGAGTTTTGCTATCTACGTTTTCTCTTTGACATGCAGTCTGTGTGATATTGCTAAATCCGAAACAAAGAGAAAACTTTCATTTTCCGGGTAAGCTAACCAAGATCTAACCCTTGTTGTCATTGATAAGATAAATTATTTTCTTGTGTGAAAAATAGTTTTTTTTAGCACACTCTCCAAGGAAGTCTTCCACAACAACAACAACAACAACAACAATTCTCCTTCTAATCAATATAATATATTTTGCACTAGCTCACTTGGTTAAAAGTTACTTTAATTAGTAAGAGGTCTTGAGTTCAAGTCTCTTTTTTCATTTTCTGGATAAGCTAACCAAGATCTAACCCTTGTTGTCATTGAGAAGATAAATTATTTTCTTGTGTGAAAATAGTTTTTTTTAGCACACTCTCCAAGGAAGTCTTCCACAACAACAACAACAACAATAATAATTCTCCTGTCCCCGAGGTGTAGGACAGTTGGTGACGGAGTGTGTTGTTAAGCCACTCCGTGATGTTAAAGTCACCAGTTCGAAACTTGCGGGGACAAAAAATCCAACCATGTTAAGGGTTGGTGTGGCTCAGGCCGGGTGAGATCCCCGGGTGATTTTGACAAGCCACAGGTTAATCGCGTACCCACCAGGTCTCGCACAAATTAACAAACAAAAAAAAAACAATAATAATTCTCCTTCTAAACAATATAATATATTTTTCACTAGCTCACTTGGTTAAAAGTTACTTTACTTAGTAAGAGGTCTCGAGTTCAAAGTAACTTCATTGCAAAAGTGATTCTTGTTTATTTTATAAAAGCGAGCCACTTCATAAGTAACTTATTTAAAAGTGATATTATATGCATAGTTAGGAGCATGACCATGTGGACCAAATTCTGCTTTCCATGTGGCTCTTTGGTTATCGTTTACACCTTTTTTCAAAAGGGCATAACTTTCACATCCGGAGTCTGTTTTCAGTGTCTTTTTTTTTAAATAACTTATCTTTTTGAAATCCTTCCATACAAACCATTCGTTTCATATTTATTTGCATATTTCATATGGTTTCTCTACGTGATATTTTTCTTACCAATACCAACTACTTCTGATGGAAATCTCGTATGGAGGATTTATTAAGAAGTAAATGACTATACTATATTACCTTGGGAAAAGAAAAAGAACCCATTGATGACGAAAAATATTCCAAATGGATTATTAGGAAAGACAAAGCCCATGGACTACTCATAATATTTATGTCTCTTCATTTAAGGTTTTACCTTAAAAAAATTTAGAGCCTAGATAAAGCTTGGGAAAAGCTTGAATTTGTGTTTGGTAAACACAATATTATTTTATCTCACTAGTTGGAAAATCATTTAATGACTTTAATTCCAAATTATTTTCCTTGCATTGAAGACTACTTATCCAATTTCAAAACACTTAGACCTTTGTGTATAGAATGTGAACTAGATATGAAGGAAGATTAATGCATATACACTCTTCTTTCTAAGCTTGGTAGTGCATATTTTTTTTTTGTATCTACCTTTTATGCCACTATAGAAGCTTAGGGAGTGCTTAGAAAGAACCCTCTCTTGAGTCCTTTTGTGATTCTCTAATTTGAGAGAAAGATAGGTTTGTGCAACTTGGATTGATCAACACCACAGGTACATCCAATAAATCCTTAATGGTCCAACATAAAGATAGACCCAAGAATCCAAAGAAGAAACATCCTTGCCAAAATAATAAGCAAATCAAGAGTCCCAAACCATCTCCACTAGCTTCTACTCCTAATGGTGACAAAAGGGTGAAATCCATAAATAAGAATACTGACAGACATTCCACCTTTTGTGGGAAATATGGTCATGATGAGTCCAAATGTTTTAAAAATATGAAATATTTAGAAGTAATGGTGAAGAAGAAAAAAATAAATATTGATTCTACTTCTTACTCTTATCTCATGGACACACACTTTATGCTTCTGTTTTCTCCTTCAATGCAACTTATACTTCTTATTCTGATGAGTTTCTTTTTTATTCTAGAGAATCTTATCATATGGCTAAGGATAAATCCATATTTTATGCTCTAAATGAATGTAACACTAAGAAAATATTTTTTGGTGATGATAGATGTCTTAGTGTTGTAAGGTATGGAACAATTCAAGTAGATAATGGTTATTTTAATGATGTATTATGTGTTCCTAGTCTTTCCTACATCCTTCTATCAATATGTCAAACCACTCATTAGGTGAAGGTAAAACCATTGAGTTTTCACCTCACCAAGTTGTAATCAAGGATCTAAAATATCCTAAGCACGTTCTTGCAACTGGAATTGCTGATGATATTACCAGGTTGTACAAGTTTGACAACTTTGGTTCATCACATTTTCCATCAGTTTTTGTTTCTCATAGCGATGACTTGAGAAAACTTTGGAAAAAGTGGTGTAATAGTCGGATTTAATTTTACATCAATTTATTTTGATAAACTAAGACAGTAATTTAATAACACCGTAATTTTATAACAGTAACTTCCATAACTTAAATTTTACAATGAATAATAAATTTTTCTAACATAATACCACAATGCATAAATTTTAGATAAATACCTAAGTCTGATGTTGTTATCCTTCCTGTTGTACGTAGCTTGCTTCCTTCCCGCTTCTTTAGAACACTACCCAAAACCGTCCTCCCTGCCGACTAGTTAGCTCCCTAGCCCCAGGATATCAACGGATATCCTGGCCCTCCATGCCCAAAACCCCCAGCAACTCGTGCACTGTATCAATATCACTCATGAATTTTCACTTCTCTCTGCAATACTTCCAGCTCCCAAAATCCATGGCCAACTCCCGTAGAATGAATCTCTTCCCCGTAAGGCTCTCCCTCTTATCCCCTTTCACCGACTCTTCCTTTCATTCAATTCCTTATCCCTACATTCATTACCTTATCCTCTTATTTAATGTCTTGTCCCATTTATTTAATGCTTCTTATCCTTTTATTTAATGTTTGTTATCCCACTCATATACGTAAGTTTTAATAAATTAAATTATCAACCCTATTAATTCTTTAATCACATAATTAAAGAGTTGATTAATAATTAAATAACCATTGACAATTATGAACAAATAATTAATGATAATTAATTTAGTT
>CBVK0100986650.1:0-17915 GCA_900067695.1 Picea abies
AAAATTTACGCCCTCGGGAAGTTGATGTATCAACTACCCCCATCAGGGCCCACAAACCTTTTGACGTTTCATCTCACAGGGTTAGGGTTTTGGATGTTTATGTTTTTCTCATTAATGATTTATGTTAAAAGGGCCTTTTGAGTCTCACTATAAACATCTTCTTATGAATGAGTGTAGTCGCCACATCTCTTCTCAGAGATAAGTTGCCACCATTCTAGCAAGTTCATTCCGTCTATATTTTTACAGTTTATGTACATTTCTCTCATTAATAGAAATTGTGTATTACCGTGTCTCTATTTTTCTTGCAATGTTTCTATGTATTTCATTGTTATATCTCCACCTTCATTTTTTTCTCAAAATAATCTGGATCAACCTCACATGGTTGTGCAATAAAACTCATGAAGTTACCCACCAAACCATGTCATTTATCACTACACATGCTCCTTGATGGGTTTTCTTGGGAAATACTTCTCTTCTTGGGCATTAACACATGTAATAGGGATTAACGATGCCCTCGTCATACCTAAAATTGAAAAAATTTATGAATTCTATGAGTTATTGTGAAGTTAGAATATGATATTTAATGTGATCTACCTAATGGCATTTACATTTGACATGACTCACTTTTTTTGTTGCTTTCGACTTGTGTACATGCCTCTGTATGGATGACTTCTTCGAGTCCCTCAAGATTTGCTTTGGATGTTGTACCTTACATGGATTATTGAGATGACTTGCATAGAGCATTGTGATTCTTGGAGAACATTGAGGAGGTTATTGCACACCTTAAGGAGATTTTAGCACATATTTTAAGGGTGACCAACTTCAAGAGTAGTTATCTTTTGACATAATGCCCATAATTATACCATATCAATGCCATTATATGCAAAATGGCCATATGAGTTCTAAAATGTGGTCATAAAAGAAATTTGGGTAAAAATTGACACAATTGTGGTTCTTTTAAAATCTACCACGAGAGGATTATCGTCGAATTTTTTACCACTCATGGGACGCCTTTGGAGGAGGTCACTCCACCTTTTAGGTGGTCATTCCACTTGTTGAGGAGGATGACTTGGAACTTGATGAGATTTTACTTTATTTGGGAAGCATCTTTGGGATCTTTTGACTCATTCACTCATGTTTCATGGATATTTTCATATAGGTGGCATAACCACCTCATAGTTTATATATTTTTGACCATATCTCTAGGATTTGTAAAGAGATAATGGTATTTTATATTTTATTAGTCTAAAAACTATGAAAAAATTACTTTTATATTGAGAGGGTTGCTAAATCTCTTTATATAAAATGAGAAGCACCTCTTATTCATAACTCATTGCTAGAAATTGTGGATAACACTTATTGTCTATTGTTATGACTATCTTTTTGCTATGTATGGATAACTAGAGTGACTTGTTGATGCTGATGTTTTGTGGATGCTTTACCAAATTTCATTGATGTTATTGGCTAGGGTTTTGTGGATGAATCAATTTCTTAATTAAGTGATGTCTCTAAATATTTATGGATTTTGTTTATGATTTATAGTAAGTGTAGTTGTGATTCTCTAGTGGTGATGGTGCACTCTCTTTCTATTTTCTCAACAAGTCCCTTCTTCAAAGTTATTGGAATATTACAAGTGGAGTATCTTCCCCTTGAGCTATTTTTAAGCTTGTAAGGCACTAGGTGTATTTTCTAGGGTTTGTAGTGGACAACCATAACTATGACCATTAGTTTCACTTACACTCAATAAAGTCCATAGTTGACCCCATATGCCCAAAAAAATTAGCAGGAACTAATATTTTACCATCTAGTCAATCTTAAATTTAAAATTACAAATTTTATTTTTGTTTTAGGGTAAATATATGGTTTTTTTAGCTTACATTTAATTTTCACCCATCAAAAACCATAAATGTCTAGGGTTTTCTTGCATATTTTTTTACCTTAAATCCTAATGTTTTCTTGCATATGTTTGACCTAAAATCATCTCTCTTGGAAAATCATCCTAGTCAGTTTGTGTTACAACAATTTTAGGGCTGGAAGTCTTGGTTTTATTGGTTGTTATATGATCTTGAATTTTTAAAAATAATAAGTTACTTAAACCCTAGTTTTATTCCTTATTTTATCCGTAAAATATACTTGTTTGTAATCTATTTAAGTGGTTGAAATACATTACTAATATATGATTTGTTTGCTACTACAATTTATTTATCTTTTATGGGAGTTTTATAATATCCCTAAGTAATTTTTAGATCTGGACTATTTAGGGATAATTTCACATTAGATAGTCACTCAATGAACCCTTTGAAACAACCCTAATAAGACTAAACCTTAAATATGAAATTTACTTTCAGTAACATCATAATCTATAAATCATATATCATAATCCTTTAGCGGTAATTTGGGTAATTACATAGGTGACCTAGGACTTGACTTGTCTTGTCTTAGGAACCCTAGGTGCTACTACAAAAGCCTTCTTTGTGTTGGAATTTTCCTTCACTAAAATGAGGGAAGTAGTTCTCTATGTGACAGTGGCAACACGTCTAATGTTCCACTAGTCTTTGTATATTTTGAAGGCTTTGCACTAAGGTGCAAGATTTTGTGATAACAAGGCTAAACTTCACTATTCTAATTTCTATCTTCTCATTCATGTTGAAAGGAATTAAAACCTCATGACTATTATTTGACTCTCTCTTCTCCAAACCTAACATAAAAAGCTCAAAGTAGACGACAAAAAAAAAAATTCAATTAGACCATAACATTACAACACAGGTTGATGTGACATTGGGTAATCACAAAATAGATTCAATTATTTTTATCATTTTTTTATTGTTAGGCTAGTTACATGAGAGGCAGTGTTGAAAAATAACATCCTTAATTCTCCTATTTATTGTTAATTATTAATAATGTAGTGATTAGTGGTGTGTTGAGAGGGAACATCAAAATACAACATCCTTTATATTGTTAATAACTAACTATGTAGTGATAAATATGGTCATGAAGTTTAGTCCCACAACATTGCTAGAATCACAGAGAAAGATAGAGTGAATCCAAAATCCTTTGATATCTTATAATCTTAAAATTAAAGTAAATACACATATCCTATCCTCCTCATAAGAGTGATTATTTCCCCATTAGAAAGCATGATTTCCCCCATAGAGATCATGGTTATGACTAGATACCAATTGTACAAGAACAATATAAACAACATGGAAGACATGAGGCTTCCTATGATTTCTTCAAGCACTAGTGAAAACCACTTGTGGCTCAAGAGAGGATGGCATAAAAATGCCAAGTTTTGGCTAAATCATTGAGGAATCTAGGAATAAAGATAATATTAAAAATATTTTTACATCTAAATTTAAGGAGAAATTGTGGTGTCATAAAGAATTAGAGGGTAAGAGAAAATTAAGATTGCTAAAATAAGAACAAGCTCTCATGAGCTCCATAATAGAAAAGGGCATTGGATAATTCCTAAAATGTTGTGGGTCGATAGAATTTGTCATCTATGTCACACTAAGAGGGTTGAAGATGAAAAACAATTTCTCTTAGAATGCCATACATACACCCACATTAGATATCAATTTCAAAATATTTGTTATAGTATCGACCTTCTTAACATTTTAAATCATCAAAACTATGGTGATTTAAGAATGTTTCTCTTAAACCTTTTTGAGCACATAATTAAAATTTTAAAACAAACCAAGTAATTATTTACCTTTTCTTAAGGTTCGATAGTGATACGAATAAGCAAATGGTTGTAAGACTTAGTACATGCAAGCCAATTTGACAATTTATGAAGGTTAGATAAACTGGTAAAGACAATACAAATGTAAAAGTGAATAAGACACAAGAGAAAAGAAAAGAATTAAATAGAAAAAAAAAAAAAAAATCAAATAGGAGAGAAAAGAGTGAGGAATGGGAAATAAAAATTCATGCTTGTTGACCTTCCAATTACCCCATCACTCTCTATTTAATTTTGAAAAAAAAAAAAAAAAAAAAAAAAAAAAAAAAAAAAAATCAAATAGGAGAGAAAAGAGTGAGGAATGGGAAATAAAAATTCATGCTTGTTGACCTTCCAATTACCCCATCACTCTCTATTTAATTTTGTACTTTCACTCTCAAAGGGTCTTTTGGCCAAGAGAGGAGAGGATGCATAGAGAACCATGAGTAGCATAATCAATATTGTAGAAATGAGAATAAAGAAAACATTCGAAGTTGGTTCTCCCATTTAGGTTTCTAGGGTAAAATCAATATGTTTATTGTGAATTAATGGTTGTGTGAATCCACTATGACATACTATAATTTAGTTTCTGTTTTTTTGTTACTTATCACTGTGATGACTCCCATTAAATTAAATATTCAAGCAATGTGGTTGTTCATAAAATGAAATATTTGATTTTAATTAATTGTTTGAATGATGTACATGGCAAACCCACAACAAAAGTAGGATGAACTTCCATTGTAACCAAATTCCAAGATTTTATACTTTGACCTTAATATGTGCTATTCCATTGTCATTTGATTGATATGAGTTTGCATTTCCTACTTGAACAAATTCATATCTAATGTGTGGTGTATTGCAACAACTAGATAATCCAAACCATACCTTCCTTGACTAAAAGAGATCGATAGCTATGGTTGTAGAGCCATTATCTTTTTCCAGTGAATTTCTAATTTCACCCGTCATATCCAACATTACAGTCCTCCTTAGACCGTTGGCAATTGTTTATGAGCAATTTTTTTACCGCTGCAAAAATTTGGAAGAAGCTTTTGCTGGACAAGAGCCCCATAGTTTCTGCAACTTCTACCTAGGCCGTTTGAGTCCGTACAATGGTTGTATGGGACGTATACGGCTGTAGGACGTTGTTTGGTTGTTGGTGTTTAGGACGTTGGGTTTTTTCTTCACATCTCTATTGAGAAAACCATGAATTGATTTGAATTTTCTTAAGGGTTCACATCTCTATTGAGAAAACCATGAATTGATTTGAATTTTCTTAAGGGAGAATTTGACCCGTGAAAGGGAGAACAAGGCCATCTTGGAACTTGACTAACCTTAGTTACTGAAATCAACTTATCTTAGAGTTCTTTCGATTGGATTAATAGTTTAATGGAATGTTGTATGGGATTAATTTGAGATTAATTTGAATACAAGAAGATAAGTAATTTTTCTTGAAAAACAATTGGCATATATTTTGTGCTTGTTTGAGATGTTTGTCTAATTTATAGATTTAGAGACTCTTGTAGAGTGGAGGAATTATTGTGTGTTACAACTGGTGCTCTAAGCTAGTTGTGTTAATGGTGCATGGTGTACATTAACTAAGGGTAGTGTGTTGACATGCACTCTCCATGCAAGGAGGTTCGACACTCATTAGTAGGTTTATCATATGGAGGCGGACTTAATGACAATTTGGTGGTTTTATTCATTTTAGTGAGTGGAAGGAGAGGTCATTTTTATGGGTCTACCATAGAAGTTGTGATCCAGAATGGATTATTATATAATTTTTCATCAATTTTAATGATTTTTGGGTGGAAAAATTAGATGAATTGACTTGCCCAACCATTTTAGTGACAGGTCTTGGTTTGGAAAATTGGGGTTTGGAACCTTCTGGATCCATTTTGAGGAATTAAACAATATTTTGGGGGTTACAGTGTCAATAAATTGCACCCACATCCTCAATTGTGTTATACATTCTAATACCTTTCCAACGGTGAAAAAATCACCTCAATGAGCTTGTATGTGAAAGTTATGTCTCCCGCAATTTGACCTACCTTGTTGACCACCATTGTACAAGTGGATGCCATGTTAGCCCCCATTACTCAAACATGTGGGGATAGCCACATATGGATTTTCAAGAAGATTATAAAATGTGTAAACCTAATCACTAACTGACAATTGAGGAAGTCAAAATCCTAAACCTAGACAGCTATTGGGCGATATTAAATACAACGTTGCCAGGAGGAGAAAGGGTTCAATTCTTTTGTATTGTACTTGTTCCATATTTGAGTAGAGAATCAAAGGAGTGGGATTTGAGAGCATAATAGAGATAGGAAGAATAATTTGTATCCATTCAGGCCACATGGTAATATGAAACTCCATAATGAGTGCCTCCCTTTCTTTGTACTAAAGAAAAGAGAGTAGAGCATAGACCTCACCTTCTAGTTGAGTTTTCTCCCATATTGGGTTTCCCATGATACATCTTGTGTTCATTTGTGTGGACGGTGTGTTCTTTTTCTTAGTCTTTCATTTTCACGGTTCAATTATTTCATTAAATTCAAGCAAAGCTAGTAAATAACTAATCTGGGATCTAAGGAAATAAATTGTATAATCTAAGATTTCGTAATAGTATGAGATTTGTTGTGATGAACTGTTCCAGTGGAATATCCAATGATACATCCAATGGTCTACATGATGTATTAGTGGTACATTGTTACAATGCTTTAATCCAAAAATTCAATACTAAAGGATAACTAGGTACACGTGGAATGATTGTAAGATTTTATTAGATTACACTAGTTGTTCCGGTTTATGGTTTGAGACTCCATGATCCAAAGAAAGTTTTTAAATATTCGTAGTCATAAAAAAATCCTTCTAATCTACTCCCTTGATATACTATGGATTATTTGATAATTATGATATTATTAATAAGATGCATAAAATAACATAGTTACACTTACCCTAGAGACAAACATCTCTATGGGTGAGATTGTTCACCATGATGTTGACATCTAATTGGACATTGGTAGTCATCATCATCATCATCATCATATTGTGTTAAGGCTATATATATATAACAAGACTGTTATGTAATGAGTTAGAATGGGTAGGTCTAAAGATTCTATAAATATTTTTTATAACAATTTTTCATTTAATGAGACTAACTCTAGTATTGAGTTAAGAAGAATTTAAGAAATAAACTCTAGTCTAAAAGAGATTAAGAAGAATGATAAAGTTCTAATTGATTTGTTTTTCATCCTTCACTTTTTTAGTATCACTATTATGTTATCAAGAGGCACTAATCCCTTATGTCTATCCCCATTGCTATAAAAATAATGGTATATTGAATTTTATAAATTGTTGTAAAACACATCTCTTAATCACTATGTAAAAAAATATGAATAATTATTATTTAACTTACATTAAATTTATTTTACCATATTTTTAATTTTAGATAACATATTTTATTATATTATTTTCATGCAATAAAATAAAAATAAAACACCAAGAAAAAAAATTATGAATAATTATTATTTAACTTACATTAAATTCATTTTACCATATTTTTAATTTTAGATAACATATTATATTATATTTATTATATTATTTTCATGTAATAAAATTAAAGAATCAAAGTGAACACCACACCTATTGACCTATTAAGTTAAAATAAAACTTAAACAATAACATTTAAAGAAGTTTGAAAAAAATCCACATTTATGAAAAAGTTTAAGCACAAAGTTTGAAAAGAGCCCACATTTATGAAAAAAATTAATGCTTTCAAAATTTTGAAACTTTATATTATATAAACCCTTCAAAACCACTGTCATTACATATATAAATATTAAAAACATTGTATCAAAATAGGAAAAAACTATTGTCAATAATATATAATGGTTAAATAAATAACAATAGACATGTCATTACATGTATCAAGAAAATACAAATATTGCAAAGAATGTCATAATTGGTATAATGGCTAACTGGATAACAATACTTCATATTTGGAGAGAAACCTGGCAGCCATATAACATTAAAGACACAATCTCATTTTATTTGTTATAAGACATCATTTTTTAGAATTCTTGAATTGGATTGCATTTTTTTTATTGTTTAGACAATTATAATTTTTATATTTTATAAAAAAAAATTACACAAATATACATTAACAATATTTTTTTATGATACTATGTAAATTTTATGTTATTATTTTCATATTTTACAATATTTGTCTTCAAAGCACAATAACAATCTTCTATATCACTGTTTTCATATATTACCAATCTAGAAAACTCAAGTAAAAATATAAAAACATATAATAACAAATTTGAGCCATGGAGATCATGTGACGTAGNNAAAACATATAATAACAAATTTGAGCCATGGAGATCATGTGACGTAGAGTTTGAGAATAAAACTCTACATCACATGGTCTTCATCCCTCAAAATGAATACTTGTGAAAGCATTAATAAAACCATACAATAACAATATTTTAAATCATTATCTTCATACTTCAAAATATTTAACTACACAACACCAAAAAAGCACAACAACAATCTTCTATATCACTATCTTCATACCTCACAAGATTCATTTACAAACCACCACAAAAACACAAATACTGACAACAACAAAATCAAACTTTGGAAGAGAAAAATTAATGGAATCTCACTACTGAAAATGCACACAGAACACAAAAACACATAATAACAATATTTTATATCACTATCCACAATATTTACCTACACAACACAAAAAAAACTACAACAATCTTCTATATCATTATCTTCATACTTCAAAAAGATTTACTATCTTCATACTTCACAAGATTTACTTACAAACCACTACCAAAAACACAAAAATACACAACAATAAAATCAAACTTTAAAATAAAAGAATTAATGAAATCTCAATGCTGAAAAATGTACAATAAGTATCATCTCAAAGCAATGTTTATAGTATCACTCTCACAAAACAAAACAACAACTAATATTCATCCTACTAAACAACATTTAATGCTGTGGATATGCAAAATCAAATTTGAAACAATTCAAATCTGATGATACATACCCACCCTCACCCTCACACAATATTCAATGCTACTTAACAAAGTACTTAATATTCACCCTCACAATACTACTGCATGGACAAATCTTAAATATTTGAAAGACAGATTAGAATACACTGAGCATTCAAATGAGATGGTGATATGTCCAAGTGCTGAAACAGTTAAATGCCAAATGCATACTGTACACAGTGTCCATTGAATGAATGCAAACTCTGACATGTCCATAGGTAAAAGGTCTCGTAGTTTTAACACTGTTTGAAAATAAAATTGAACAACTGCCTGCTGTGAGAAAGTGCGTGATTTACTTCAAAAAGCTGTTTTCCTTTTTTTTTTTTTTTTTTTTTTTTTTTTTTTTCTAAAAGGAAATGACAGACGTATACGCGTCATATGCTTTAGAGTACTATTCCATCTTCAATTCTACCACCTCTTTTTTATAACAATTTTTCATTTAATGAGACTAACTCTAGTATTGAGTTAAAAAGAATTTATAAAACAAACTCTAGTCTAGAAGAGATTAAGAAGAATGATAAAATTTTAATTGATTTGTTTTTTATTTTCCACTTTCTTAGTATTACTAGTATATTACTAAGAAGCACTAATCCCTTGTGTCTATCCTCATTGCCATAAAAAATATGATTTATTGAATATTATAAATTGTTGTGCAACACATCTCTTAATCAATGTATGTAAAAAATTATGAATAATTATTATATAACTTATATTTAATTTATTTTACCATATTTTAAATTTTAGATAACATATTATATTATGTCTATTATATTATTTTTATGTAATAAAATCAAAGTGAATTGAACACCACATCATGTATTAAATTAAAATAAAACTTAAACAATAACATTTAAATAACATTTAAGGACAAGTTTGAAAAGAGATTACATTTATGAAAATCATGTATTAAATTAAAATAAAACTTAAACAATAACATTTAAGGAAAATAACATTTAACAAGTTTGAAAAGAGTTTACATTTATGAAAAAATTTAGAGCGTTCAAGATTTTGGAACTTTATATCATATAAGCACTTTAAACCCATTTTCATTACATATATAAATATTAAAAACATTGTACCAAAATAAAAAAAAAAATATTAAAAACACTGTATCAAAATAAAAATTTAGAATCTTCAATATTTTGAAATTTTATATTATATAAAAACTTCAAACCTATTTTCATTACATATATAAATATTAAAAACACTGTATCAAAATAGGAAAAAACTATTTCCAATATTATTATAATGATATTAAAAAGAATGTCATAATGGTTAAGTGGATAACAATACTTCATATTTGGAGAGAAATGTGGCTACCATATAACATTAAAGACAAAATCTCATTTTATTTGTTATAAAAGGTCAAAAATTCTTGATTTGAATAGCATTTTATTTGAATAGCATTTTTTTTTATTATAGGAAGAATTATAATATTTTATGTTTTTTATTTTTATATTTTATAAAATAAATTATACAAATATACAATAACAAATTTTTTATGTTATTATGTAAATTTTATGTTATTATTTTCATATTTTATAATATTTATCTTCAAAACATACAATAACAATTTTCTATATCACTATTTTCATATCTTACAATATCTTTCCAATCTAGAAAACAAGTAGAAATACAAAAACATATAATAACAATTTTGAGCCCTGGAGACCATGTGATGTAGAGTTTGAGAATAAAACTCTACATTACACTATCTTCATCCCTCAAAATGAATATTTGTGAAAGCATTGATAAAACCATACAATAACAATATTTTAAATCACTATCTTCATACTTCAAAATATTTACCTACACAACACCAAAAAAACACAACAATCTTCTATATCACAATCTTCATACCTCACAAGATTTATGCACAAACCACCGCAAAAACACAAATATAAACAACAACAAAATCAAACTTTTGACCAGAAAAATTAATGGGATCTCACTGCTGAAAAATGCACAAGAAACACAAAAACACATAATAACAATCTTTTAAATCACTATCTTCATACTCCACAATATTTATCTACACAACACAATAAAACACACAACAATCTTTTATATCATTATCTTCACAGTTTAAAAAGATTTACTATCTTCATACTTCACAAGATTTACTTACAAGCCACTACCAGAAACACAAAGACACACAACAACAAAATCAAACTTTGAAATAAAAGAATTAATGAAATCCCAATGCTGAAAAATGCACAATAAATGCCATCTCAAAACAATGTTTATAGTGTCACTTTCACAAAACAACATATATTCATCCTACTAAACAGCATGTAATGCTGGGTAAAGGTGGATATGCAACATCAAATTTGAAGCAATTCAAATCTGACTATGCATACCCATCCTCACCCTCACACAATATTCAATGCTACGTAACAAGATGCTTAAATGTTTACCCTCACAACTACTGCATGGAAAGATCTTTAAAGGACGGATTAGAATACACTAAGCATTCAAATGAGATGNNNTTAAAGGACGGATTAGAATACACTAAGCATTCAAATGAGATGGTGATATTACTGCAAGAAGTCCAAGTGCTGAAACAGTTAAATGCCAAATGCATACTGCACACAGCGTCCAGTGAATGAATGCAAACTCTGACATGTCCATAGGTAAAAAGGTCTCAATGTTTTAACACTGTTAGAAAATAAAATAAAATTGAAACCCTGCCTGCTGTGAGAAAGTGCGTGATATAATTCAAAAAGCTGATTTCTTATTTTTTTTTAAGGAAATGACAGACGTATACGCGTCATGAGTCATATGCTTTAGAGTACCTTTCCATCTTCAATTCTACCACCTCTCAATACAAGACGACGGCCTGTGGTCGCTGGCTGTGGCTATCACCTTTGACTGCTGGTTTCTCAGTTTATAATTACATTTTAATATTTAAAAATATATTAATCCTTTATAAAATTATATATATATATATATAACTACGTTTTAAAGATATGAGCAATTTTTTAATTTTAATTTATATTGTTTAATTTTTTTTTAATATTTTTAAAAATTATATATAATTGTGTTTTATATATATAAATAAAACTTTCATTAAGAAATTTGCTTCAGTATTGTAAATTTTAAACTTTTAAGTTTAAATATATAATTAGATATTTATTAAATATCCATTTTTCATAATGTTTGAAATTTGCTTTCACTGTTGTAACTTTAAGTTTAAATATACAATTCTATATTTATTAAATATTCATTTTTCATAATGTTTTAAGTTAATTATTATCTATAATGATAGAATAAAATTGTTAAAATAAGAATATTTTTTTTATGATTTTAATAATAAAACAATGTATTGAACAATTTTTAAAATTTTGTGGGCTAAAAGAATTTGTCTTATAAGAGTTGAAGAGTTGAATAGGAAGAAATTTTTTTCTTAAAATGTCTTATGTACATTCATATTAATTCTCATCAAAACTATGATTATTTAGGAATGTTTCTCTTAAAAAAATTTCAATACAAAAATAATTTTTTTAATACAATTCAAGTAACTCTTTACCTTTTTTAAGGTTTATTAAATCAATTTTAAAGCAAATTGAGTAACTTACCTTTTTTTTAAGTCCAGTAAATCAATTCTAAAACAAACCAAACAATTCCTTATATTTTAGGTCCAATAAATTAATGTTAATTTAAATGAACAATAATAACTATCATTATCATCACCCATTAAAATTTATCTTCTAAAAAAATGGAACATAATTAATATTAATTAATTTATCTTATCAGCAAAAACAATACAAATATTATTAATATTGTAATTGATGATTTTTAAAAATGTAGTTTTATCAAATATTTTTTCAAAATTCAAAAATTTTCTTAGAATGATCTATCTATTTTATAATTAATCTTTTTCTTTAACTAAAACATTATTAATATTGTGATTGATTATTTTTACATACTATCACTAAAGTTTAGTTTTGATTTTTCTAAGAGAGTATCTTCATCTAGAGTTTATTTTCTAAAATAATATTCACCTTTAAATATATTTTTTTTAAACAAAAAAAAATATGTATTAATAATAATTATGATTTTATTGTCAAACCTTTTAATACAAGTGGAAAAATTATTTACAATTTAAATTTTTTATAAAGATAAAAAAACTAAATAAGAGCTTATTTCTTATTTTATCCTTAAAATATACTTGTTTGTAATCTATTTAAGTGGTTGAAAGACAATGCTATTATGATTTGTTTACCCTTACAATTTATTTATCTTTTATGCTAGTTTTATAATATCCCTAAGTAATTTTTAGCATCCTAATCTATAAATCATATATCATAATCTTTTGGTACTAATTTGGGTAATTACATAGGTGACCTAGGATTTGATGTGTCTTGTCTTAGGAACCCTAGGTGATACTACAAAATCCTTCTTTGTATTGGAATTTTCCTTCACTAAAATGAGGGAAGCAGTTATCTAAGTGACACTGGCAACACTTCTAATGTTCCACTAGTCTTTGTATCTTTTGAAGACTTTGCACTAAGGTGCAATATTTTGTGATAACAAGGCTAAACTTCACTATTCTAATTTCTATCTTTTCATTTATGTTGAAAGGAATTAAAACCTCATGACTATTACTTGACCCTCTCTTCTCCAAACCTAACATAAAAATTTCAAAGTAGACGACAAAAAAAACTTTTACCATAATATTACAACATAGATGGATGTGACATTGGGTAATCACAAAATAGATTCAATTGTTTTTATCTTTTTTTATTATTATTGTTAGGCTAGTTACATGAGAGGCACTGTTGAAAAATAGCATCCTTAATTCTCCTAGTTATTGTTAATTATTAATAATGTAGTGATTAGTGTTGTGTTGAGAGGGAACATAAAAAAATAACATCCTTTATATTGTTAATAATTAACTATGTAGTGATAAATATGGTCGTGAACGTTAGGCCCGCAACATTGCTAGAATCATAGAGAAAGATAGAGTGAATCCAAAATCCTTGGATATCTTATAATCTTAAAATTAAAGGAAATATACCCTATCCTATCCTCTTCATAAAAGTGATTATTTCTCCATTAGAAAGCATGGTTACCCCCATAGAGATCATGGTTATGACTAGATACCTATTGTACAAGAACAAGATAAACAACATGGAAGACGGGAGGCTTCCTAAGATTGCTTCAAGCACTAGTGAAAACCACTTGTCGCTCAAGAAAGGATGGCATAAAAATGCCAAGTTTTGGCTAAATCATTGAGGAATCGAAAAAGAGGTCATTCTACAGAATAATGATTATATTAAAAATATTATTACATCTAAATTGAAGGAGAAATTGTGGTGTCATAAAGAATTAGAGGGTAAGAAAAATTAAGATTGTTAAAATAAGAACAAACTCTCATGAGCTCCATAATGAAAAAGGGCATTGGATAATTCCTAAAATGTTGTGGGTCAATAAAATTTGTCATCTTTGTGACACTAAGAGGGTTGAAGATGAAAAACAATTTCTCTTAGAATGTCATACATGCACCCACATTAGATCTCAATTTCAAAATATTTGTTATAGTAGTGACCTTCTTAACCTTTTCAATCATCAAAACTATGGTGATTTAGGAATGTTTCTCTTAAACCTTTTTTAGCACATAATTAAAATTTTAAAACAAACCAAGTAATTCTTTACCTTTTCTTAAGATTCGATAGTGATGTGAATAAGGGAATGGTTGTAAGACTTAGTACCTGCAAGCCAATTTGACAATTTATGAAGGTTAGATAAACTAATAAAGATAATGAAAATGTAAAATTGAATAAGAGAAAAGAGAAAAGAAAAGATTTAAATAGAAAAGAAAAAAAAAATCAAATAAGAGAGAAAAGAGGAAGAATGGGAAATAAAAAATCATGCTTGTGGACCTTCAAATTACCCCATCACTCTATATTTAATTTTGTATTTTCTTTCTCAAAGGGTCTTTTGGAGAACCATGAGTTGCATTGTAATCAAATATTATCAAAATGAGAATAGAAAAAACAATAGAAATTGGTTTTCTCATTTGAGTTTCTAGGATAAAATCACTATGTTTAATGTGAACTAATGGTTGTGTAGATCCCTTATAACATGCTATAATTTAGTTTATTTTTTTTGTTATAAGTTACTGTTATGACTCCCATTAAATTAAATATTCAAGTAATATGATCATTCATTAAATCAAATATTTGATTTCAATTAATTGTTTTAATGTTATACATGGAAAACCCACAACAAACATAAGATGAACTTCCACTGTAACCAGGATGTTATACTTTGACCTTAGTATGTGCTTTTCCATGGCTTGATTCCATTGTCATTTGATTGATATGAGTTTGCATTTGCTACTTGAATAAATTCTTATCTAATGTGTGGTGGATTGCAACAACTAGATAATCCAAACCATACCTTCCTTGATTAAAAAATATCGATAGCTATGGTTGTAGAGCCATTATCTTCCTCCAGTGAATTTCTAATTTCACCCGTGATATCCAACATTACAATCCTCCTTAGACAGTTGGCATTGTTTATGAGCAAACTTTTTACTGCTGCAAAAATTTGGAAGAAGCTTTTGTTGGCCAAGCGTCCCATAGTTCCTGCAATTTTTCCCTAGGCCGTATGAGTCCGTATAATGGTTGTATGGGACGTATGCGGCTGTAGGACGTTGTTTGGTTGTTGGGTGTTCAGGACGTTGGGTTTTTTCTTTCACATCTCTATTGAGAAAACCATGAATTGATTTGAATTTTCTTAAGGGAGAATTTGACCCGTGAAAGAGAGAACAAGACCATCTTGGAACTTGACTAAACCAGAACTGAAATCAACGTATTTTAGAGTTCTTTCGATTGGATTAATAGTTTAATGGAATTTTGTATGGGATTAATTTGAATACAGGAAGATAAGTTCTTTTCTTAAACTAATTAATCTAGAGACTAATTGGCATATATTTTGTGCTTGTTTGAGATCTATGTGTGATATATAGATCTAGAGACTCTTGTAGAGTGGAGGCATTATTGTGTGTTATAACTGGTGTGCTAAGCTAGTTGTGTTATTGATGCATGGTGTATATTAACTAAGGGTAGTGTGCTGGCATGCACTCTCCATGCAAGGAAGTTTAACACTTATTAGTAGGTATATCATAGGGAAGTGGATTCAATGATAATTTGGTGGTTTTATTCATTTTAGTGAGTGGAAGGAGAAGTCATTTTTATGGGTTTGCCATATAAGTTGTGATCCATAATGTATCATTATATAATTTTTCATCAATTTTAATGATTTTTGGGTGGAAAAATGGGAGGAATCTACTTGCAAAGCCATTTTAGTGACAGATCTCGGTTTGAAAATTGGGGGTTTGGAGCCTTCTCGATCCATTTTGAGGAAATAAACAACATTTTGGAGGTTACCGTGTCTATAAATTGCACCCACATCCTCAATTGTGTTATACACTCTAATACCTTTCGAGCGGTGCAAAAATCACGCCAAAGTTATGCCTCTCGCAAGTTGACCTACCTTGTTGACCACCATGGTATGAGTGGATGCCATGTCAGTCCCCATTACTCAAACGTGTGGGGATAGCCACGTCTAGATTTTCAAGAAGATTATAGAAGGTGTAAACCTAATCACTAACTGACGGTTGAAGAAGTCAAAATCCTAAACCTAGACAACTATTGAGCGATGTTAAATACCAAGCTGCCAAGAGGAGAAAGGATTCAATTCCTTTGTAATGTAGGGTTCCGTAGTTGAGTAGAGAATCAAAGGAGTGGGATTTGAGAGCATAATAGAGATAGGAAGAAGAGCTTGTAGCCATTCAGGCCAAGAGTCATAGAAAACTCCATAATGAGTGCATCCCTTTCTTTGTACTAAAGAAAAAAGAGCATAGCATAGACCAACCTTCTAGTTAGGTTTTATCCCATAGTGGGTTGCCCATGATACATATTTCGTTCATTTGTGTGGACGGTGTATTCTTTTTCTTAGTCTTTCATTTTCACAGTTAAATTATTTCATTAAATTCAAGCAAAGCTGATAAATAACTAATATGGGATCTAAGGAAATAAATTGCATAATCTAAGATTTCATAATAGTATGAGATTTGTTGTGATGAATTGTTCTAGTGGAATATCCATGATAGTTTACGGATCAAGTGGATGGTACATCCAATGGTCTAGATGATGTATTAGTGGTACATTGTTGCAATGCTTTAATCCACAAATTCAATACTAAAGGATAACTAGATACATGTGGAATGATTGTAACATTTTGTTAGATTACACTAGTTGTTGTGGTGTATGGTTTGAGACTCCATGATCCAAAGAAAGTTTTTAAATATTCGTAGTCATACAATAATTGTAATGTTATTAACAAGATGCATAAAATAGCATAGTTACACTCACCCTAGAGACAAACATCTCTATGGGTGAGATTGTTCATCATGATGTTGGCATATAATTGAACAAACGACATAGAAAAACCTATTTTGATTAGTAGAAACATCCTTCCATACCTTAAGAAGAGGAACAAGAAGACAAGTTACACCCCATATTTATAAGTAGTCCTGGTGATTGGAAAAACTATAGTTGGAAATAAAAAAATGGATTAAATCCTAGATAGAGAAATTTTCACTCAGAATCTCACTTATTGTTGCCATTGTTAGTTGGTTTTTGTGTGTAGACTACACTAAGAATGAAGTCCTTGTAGCTATTCAAAGGATGAAGGTCTCTTCATAAGACAACCAAACACTCAAACCTTAGAGCCAACCAACATATCATCCTCATATGCCCTCTGAAGGATAGTGAATAGAGAGGCTTTTAGTTAGTTGTTTTCATACAAGTTACACCCAAGAATAGGCCATTTTCAAGATTGAAATCTCTATACAAGGTTGAGAATAGAGGTCAAATTTCATTTATGCAATGCATCTGTGTTGGTAAAGCAAGTCGGCTATAAGTCCCTCATTTATGGAATTATATAGACCAAAATTGGCCTCAATGGACATTGGTAGTCATCATCATCACATTGTGTTAAGACTCTCTCTCTCTCTCTCTCTCTCTCTCTCTATATATATATATATATATATATATATATATATATATATATATAACAAGACTGTTATGTAATGAGTTAGAATGGGTAGGTCT
>CBVK0100986662.1:0-10509 GCA_900067695.1 Picea abies
AAGGGTTTTGAGTACCCTTCCTTCTTCATATTTTCATGTGATTTCCTTTTGTATTTATGTTTAGATTTATGATATTGATGACAGCTTTGATATTTCATAGTAAGTTGATGCACCTTTCGGCCTTTGATCTTTCCCATGTTGATGAGCTTGTTCTGCTCTTTTGTTAGAGATTCGATAAAGTTCTCAAGAGAGGGCATCTTCTAGGTGGATCCAGAGATGAATCTAACTTAGTGAAACATGGATAAGAATATTGAGTATTCTAGACCAAGTTTGGAGAGAATGTTGAGAACCATTTGTTTCTCCTCATTATATTTATCAACCCCGAAAGCCTTGAGTTGTGACAACAAATCCTTATATTTGGTAAAGAAATCTTGGATATTTTCAAAGATTTTTGAATCCAATGTGAGAAATTCCACCTCAAGCATGTGTCCCCTCATCTTGTCTTGTTTTCCAAAAATCCCTTCCATGGTGGTCTAGGCTTCATTGGGGGTTTTACATGAGGATATGTGAAAGAGGAGTTTAGGAGAAATGAGACAACAAATTGTTCTGAACGCTTTATCCATTTGATTTAGATACTTGGATTTTTCTAAGGATGATGGTGGTTCTGCCTCTATTTTCATGGTTAAAATATACAATCCTCTACTTCGAAGATGTATTATCATCTTATCCTTCCATGTAAAGAAGTTGTAAGGTGTAAGAATGAATTATTTTGGAAATTCTATTTTTCGACTATCTTCAATATTCGGTACTTGCAAAAATAATTTGGTGTGTCGTTTCCCTAGAAATCCACCATCTCTGATACCATGTAAATGTGTTGAACCTGCACCTAATAGATATAGTTGGGAATTGACATACATAGTTTCAGAGAAAATAGAAGAAAAAATAAGCATGAGAGAAAGAATGGAAGAATTCTCATTAACCAAATGAATGAATGATAATTTACACATGATATACTTTGTATAACTCAACCAATGCGCACTGGAAGAGAATCTAGTGCACTATAGTGGTGGTATAGAGTGATTTTGACACACACCAACAATTAAGGGAGTAAACTGCCACCTAGGCTAGTCTCTTAGGTAGTTACGGGAGTGAACTGCCACCTAGTTGAGTTAACTAGTAAATCAGTCTTCAATTAAATGACTGAAACATAGTGAAGTGAGGAGGAGATCATGAAATCATGAGTAATTTATTAGTCTAGTGATGATCCCAAGGAAAATGCACATTAGCTGGTGATAATCCCAATGTTGCATGGTGATAATCCCAATGTAGCATCTAGACTCCACTCTACTGATCAAATTGAAGTGAAAACTGAAGAGAATATTCTCCTAGAGGAACATTATCCCCTAAACTTTAGGAGACTAGATAATGACTAATTAACATAGGGAAAACCTTAGGAAAAATAAATCCTAGTTGTGTGTGAAGTACTCCAACAGTATCAGAGCGGTTTTCTCTTCATTTATTTTTCTTCGTACATGTCCCTGACAATATTTGGGTACAAGAAATTGGGACTTGAACCAATCGAGCCTTTGCAAGATTAGTCACCCTGAGCTCGACAACAACCCATGGGGGATGAATTTTTTTTTTATGGAGTGGGATATCCTTTTAAAATGTTTCTTGAGGAATCCCTTGCAAAACAAGGGAATGAAATGATGGACAAATTTGCATAGATCCTTCATCGACTACCCGCAGGAGAAGCATCTTCTTCAAGTGGCCATGCAACCCCCTTCAAGGTACATGTAAATTTTGATATTCCATTATTTGAAGGATTGAATATAGATACATATGTTGTAGATAAATATTTAAATATGTTCGAAGGCTATTTTTTGGTCCACAATTTTTCCAATAGGGAAAATATTACTTTTTCACTCCTCAAGGTCATCCCCCATGTTAAGGAATGGTGGGATACTTACTCTGAGCAAAGGGCCATAGAGGAATCTTCAATATTTGTAGTCACCCCCACATGGGATTCCTTCAGGGATGCCATTAAAGAAAAATAATACCCTATTGGAACCTACAAGGACTAGTACACAAGATGGACCACCCTGCGTCAAGAAAGGGACCAGACAGTACTATATTTCACAAACATTTTCCATACCCTGCGAACCAAATTGGGTATCAAAGACTCTGAGCGACATTTGGTGCTAAAATATCATAGTTGTTTTCATAGATACATTAAAATAGAAATGGAGTTTATGGACATTGTATCATTGGGTACGACGTATAGATATGTTGTCAAGATTGAACAAAAATTTAAGCAAAAGAGGCGAGAGTTTGGATCTGCAAACTCATCATAAATGAAGCAGGAAAAAGGTGGACCTAACCCACATAAAAATTGACAAAGAAAGTATGGCCAGGACAACCAGTCCAATACGCAACATAAGAAGGGTAATGAGAATATGAAGAAGGACACAAGAAAATGGTGTGAATACCATAAAATCCTTGGCACAACACCGAAGAATGTCGCTCCAAGCAGTCACTCATGACCGAGATGAAAGCTTCTGATTCAGAGGCCGATTCTAACTTTGAATCAAATCCAGAAGGAGGGAAGTGGATTATGGATGCTGAACCCAATACCATTGTCGCTACACCAAATTCCATCCAAGCGAACAAGAAGAACTAGAGGAAGCAGACAATTTGTTTCATTCATAGATGTCATTAAATGGGGCTCCGCTTCATTTCATTGTCTATATAGGAAGCCAAAAGAACCTGATCTAAGAAGAGGTCATCAAGTGGTTGGGCCTACCGATGAAACCACACCTGCATCCCTACACCATCAGTTGGCTTTGCCAAGGAAGATATCTTTGTGTCAGCCAATAGTGTCGTTTTCCCTACGACATCAAGATTTTCAAAGATGATGTATTGTTTGATATTTCTCCCCTTGAATTTTTTGATGTTCATTTAGGACAACCATATTTGGGGAAGTGACATGTTGTGTATGAGTCTAGAACTTGCAGTGTTATTATTACTTTGCGTAGATAATTGTACAGGATACCAGAGGTAGTGTCGCCAATGTTGTTTCTTTAATCTCTATTAAGCAATGCAGTAAGTTCATTTCACATACTGGGAAGTTCATCTTCTTTGTGATCTAGAATCATAATAATCATAAGGTCTCCGCCACATCCGTGGCCTCTAAATAGAGCCTCTATTTGAAGCAAAATCAAGTGGATGGGATCGTGGAAGAGTATAGAGACATATTCTCCTCACCCACCGGGGTACCGATGCATTGTCAAGTCAAGCATACAATTGATCTAACCCTTGGTGCACCTCTTCCTAATGGACCAGTCTATCATTGCTCGCTGATGGAAAATGACGAAATCAAGCGTCATATCCAAGAGTTGCTTCAAAAGGGGCACATGAGACCCAACTCCTCACCTTGCAGAAGCCTGATTTTATTGGTGCATAATAAAGATGGGACTTGGCGTCTCTACATTGATTACATAGAATTAAACAAAATCATAGTCATGAACCGTTACCCAATTCCCAGAATTGATGACTTGCTTGACCAACTCAAGGGGGAAAATTTCTTCAGCAATATTGACCTAAAGTCTGGCTACCACCAGGTATGAGGTATTGTGTGATATTGATCCCCTTGAAGTTTGTGATGTTCTTTTAGGACAACCATATTTGTGGAAGCGACATGCTATGTATGAGTCTAGACCCCGCATTGTTATTATTACTTTGGGTGGACAATTGTACAGGATACCAGAGGTAGTGCCACCTACTGCTATTTTTTAAATCTTTGTTAAGAAATGCAGTAAGGTCATTTCATAGAACGATAAGGTTGTATTCTTTGTGATTCGTTCTCACAGTAAGAAGAATTTCATTGCCACATCTGTGACATCTACGCAGAGCCTCTCTTTGCAGCAAAAGCAAGTGGATGGAATCGTGGAAGAGTACATAGAAATATTCTCCCCACCCATAAGGGTACTGATGCACTGCTAAGTCAACCATCCAATTGATATAACCCCCAGTGCACCTCTACCTAATGGACCAATTTATTGTCACTCGTTGATGGAAATGATGAAATCAAGCATCAAATCCAAGAGTTTCTTCAAAAGGGTAACATAATAACCATCTCCTCCCCTTGCGGAAGCCCAATTGTACTAGTGCGGAAGAAACATGGGACCTGGCAGATTTGCATTGATTACAGAGCATTAAACAAAATCACAACCAGGAACTGATACCCAATTCTCCGAATTAATGACCTTCTTGACCAACTCAAGGGGGCTAGGTTCTTCAACAAGATTGACCTAAAGTATGGATACCACTAGGCTCCCATCGAACCGACTCATGTATGGAAGATAACTTTCAAATCTAAAGAAGGTCTCTTCGAATGGCTGGTCATGCCCTTTGGCCTAACAAATGAAACAAAAACATTCATGAGGTTGATGGATGATGTATTGAGACCCTTCACCAACTCTTTTTTGGTGGTATATCTTGATGACATCCTCATCTTTAGAAGAACTTGGGAGGAGCACATGTAGCATATTCAGTAGGTTTTTAGCAGTCTACAACAGCACAAGCTATATGCCAACTTGGAAAAATGCTCCTTTGGCATGAACAAGGTCCAATACTTGGGCTACATTGTTGATGAACATGGGGTGCATGTGGATCCATCTAAGATCTAAGTCATCCGTGACTGGCCATCCCCGAGCACATTGACCGAGATTCGGAGCTTCTTGGGACTTGCCAACTTCTACCGTTGAATTGTGTTGAGATTCTCCCATATTGCATGGGCCCTCAACCAAGTGACCAAGGGAGGTGGCAGGGAAAAGTTTTCATGGGGGAAGGAACACCAATGAGCATTTGATGATTTGAAGAATCACTTTTTCTCAGCTCCAATACTCTCCTTATCTGATCTGCAACAACTGTTTGAGATTGAGGCTGATGCATCCGACTATGCTGTAAGCACAATTATCACTCAACACGGTCATCTAGTAGCATACCATAATGAGACACTCTCACATACTGTCCAAAAATACCCCACCTATGACAAGGAAATGTATTCCATTGTACAAGAATGAAATTAGTGGAAACATTACATTCTAGGAAAGGAGACAATCATCCACACTGATAACAAGCCTCTGTAGTTCATACATATATAGGGGAAGTTGCAGAAAGAACACCATCAGAAGTTGTGCACCTACCTGCAACAATTCCACATCAACATCAAATATAATAAATGGAGCACAAATTGTGTCACTAATTGCCTTAGTTGACCTCTCGTGGTTGAAATCACCACCATGCTCCATTCATGTGGACATGAGGCATCTGAGTGGCCCCAACTTTATCAACAAGATCCAGGATTCACTACCACCTATCAGCTCTTGGGTACATGCATGAATGTCACCGATTTTCACATTCAAGACAAACTGTTATGCCATCTGGTCCATCTATGTGTTCCTGCAAGAAAGTGTGCAAAACTGATTTGGGAGGCTCACTACAGTCGGATGGTAGGACATTTTGGCCTAGAGAAAATTATGGCTATTCTACAGAAACATTTTTATTGGCCAAACATTGAATAGGACGCCAAAAAGTATATCATATATTTCATTTTCTGTGCCATTGCCAAGACATCCATCAATAAGCAAGGATTATACACCCCTCTTACTACTCCCAAGAGGCCTTGGGTATCCATCTCGAAGGATTACATGTCTGGCCTTCCATCCATGAAGAAAGGAAATGATTGTGTATTTGTGGTAGTTGATCAGTTTTCAAAGATGGCCATCCTCATAGCCTACAAGAAGAGAATCACAATGGAAAATACTTCCAAGATCTTCTTCGAACATGTGTGGGTCCATTTTGGGATACCAAAGACCATAACATCCAATTGGGACAACAAGTTCCTCAACACATTTTGGTCGAGTCTTTGGTCACTATTGGACACCAAGCTCACTAAATCCACTGCTTTCCACCCCAAACTGATGGCCAAACAAAGGTTGTCAATCAGATGATTATGCACATCCTTCACACATACAACTCTTAGCATCTGTGTACATGGGATGAGAGTCTTCCCTATGTTCAACACAACTACAACATGGCTCTCCGTAGCTCCAGCGACCATAGCCCATTTCAGGTGGGTCTGGAATTCCAACCCTTGGGTCCCATTGTTGTTACACTACCTCTTGCAACCACACATGCATAATCTTCCCATGTTCAGTATGAGCTCGAAAAATCCACCCAATTCATTGAGTGGATTCAACACATCTGCCAACAGGTCCATGAGATTTTGCAGTAATCCAATGCTAAGTACAAGCAATGCCATGAATAACATAGGGCACTACACCATTTTTAGGTGGGAGACAAGTTCTGGTTACATTTGCAGAAAGAGCTCCTTACAGAGCCCCATCGAAAGCTTGTCCCACTATGCTATGGGCCTTACACTATCACCAAGGATGCAGGTAGCAATTCTTTTGAGCTCAACACTCCACCCTTCCTTGGCTTTCACCCAATGTTGAATGTGGACCTCCTTCGACCATATTTTACACCACTATTGGACACCTCAGAGATTGCAGAACAACTATCACCAAAAGAGCTCAACCCTGACTCCATGGAACATGCATCCAGTGACCAGACAGTGGACACACAGGTCAAGGGCACTCGCCAATAGAGGATGTAGCTTTATCAGGTTGTCAAGGTAGGGAAGCTCCTACACCAAGGCAAGTGGCTCACTCGGGGCCAAAATTTGCAGAAGTTTCCTCACCTACTGGGGGGACTCAACGCAGTGGATACCATTGCTTCCTAAGGGGGCAGGACTGATCCAGGTGGATATTGGTGGCCACCCACCTATTCCAACTAGCTCCTCTTGACATTTTTTAGTTTAGCACGTGCTTCTGTACTTTTTTGTAATTGTGATTTCTACAGTTTTGGGGTTGTATGAATACCTACACATCTTCCAGGTGGAGAATGGTGGCTTCCCACCTAATCCAATTGGATTATTTTGGAATTTTTCATGTTAGCACATATTTTTGTACTTCTAGGGTCATTTTGGGGCTCTAAATAGTGTTTTTTTGGCTTGCCATAGTAAAAATGTAGACATAGTCAAATTTTGATGGCATACTCTGTACTTCTTGAAAATACCTTTCCAATAGGCTATCACACACCTAAAACGGAGGTTGTATGCAAAAGTTATGAACCCGAGAAGTTGAGGTACCAACTTACCCAGCGAGGCCCACATAACTTTTGGAGTTTCACCTCCTAGGTTTATTTTTTTGGATGTCTAGGGTTTTGGAATTCATGAGTAATGTTAAAAATTCCTTTGGAGCCTCATTGTAATCATTCTTCTCATACAGATGCATGTAGCAGCCACATCTCTTCTCAGAGATAACTACCACCATTCGAGCAAGTNNNTTTACAGTTTCATCCTATTTCATTTATTCAATAGAAGTTATTGTTCACTAGATATCTGTTGTTGTTCTCAGTATCTTTGTGTTATTATATTCATTCTTTTAGTCAGTTCATTCCACTCATAAATCCAGATCAATAAGGGTTCTCAATTATCCCTACATAATTAAAAAAAATGTTTCTATTTATGGAAGATTAGTGAATGGATTAATTATGTCTTCTACGTCATATTCAAACCATCATGTTCTTAGATATGGATTCCATAGCCCCAAGAGTTATATCTAGAATCCATATCCTCGATGGTTAGCTCTAACATAGGACAAAGAGGGAAATCGTTTTGTTGGTATACATTTTTTGTTGCTGCAAAATATGCACTAGGATACACTAAAATCCATGCCCATGTCTAAAAATTCATTCAATTTGAGTGGTTCAAATTGTAAATGATTTTTTATTTCAATTAAATAATCCTATATACTTAGTTTTTCATTTATAGTCATAAAGGACTTTGATGTGAAAAAATAGGCAAGAGATGCTTAGTAAGACCTTAGAAATGCACAACCTATTTGTAAAATATAAGTCAAGGTTGTATTGTACCATAGATTTGTGTTGTTCAAGCTATTAGGGGTGTGATTTATCATATTGGACCTATTCATGTTGTAAATTTTCCAATTTCAAGTTTAAAAAGGGTTTGTGTGCAAAGGAGGCAAAGCTTTCATTGTAATTTGGAAGGTCAAAACTGTACTAGGTGACCAAATTAACATGCATACCCAAACTTCGTTGTAGCTCCAAAAATTAGTTTATAAGTTTTAATATGGAGTTAGGTATTTGGTAAATTTACCTATGTCATTTAAAGTGTAATTGAAGAATATGAGAAGTTTCTTTCATGAACCAAGATTTGGGATTTCATGTAAATTTGAAGACAAAATTGCCTTAGACTAAAATGCGTTCCCTAGTCTCAATTTTCACCCAAATTGAGTGGTTCAACTTGCAGAAGGTGTAATTTTTTTATTTTACACTTGTTTATAACCTTCCATTGGAATTTTCAGACAAAAACCTGCATGATGTGCATAAAGGCTAAAAATTGTCATGTAAAACCAAATGACCAAATTGTTAAAGTTAGCTATATGAAACAACATGCCCAAAGTTGGATAAGTCTACATAATTTGATATTTAATTCATAAATTGATGATTATAATATTATTAACAAGTTTGTACAATTAGTAGATCATTTATTCTCCAAAAAGGATGATTTATATGCGCAAATATCCATGACCTTTTGATGAATTAGAGGATGGTGGGTTATGAGAAAAATCAAGGTCAATGACTTTCAATGAACAAATGATACATATAAAATGGAATAAAATTTAACAACATTAACCCATATAACAAAACATTTTAAAGAGAATAAATTATAGAAAATATAAAGATTGTTCACCTTCAAATTGATTGATTCAAGATGAAGAGTGTCTAATTTATCATTTTACATATACATATAGCTTTGTTTGTGCATTTAGAGAAATAAAACCATTTTCTATGAAAAGATACCAAAAAATTGTCTTATAGAATGAGGAGGTCAATATTACAAGAAATATTGCAGGTTACAGGGTTGTAGAGAAGTTGTACATTTGTCTATACCTTTGTTTGTGTAATTGGAACATTAAAACCCTTTGTTGTGCGAAAAGATAAAAAAATATCTTGTACGACAAAGAGGGAAAATTCTGCATTGGTTTAAATTTTGCCTTGGTGCAAAATGCTTGCTTAGACTACACTAAAATGCACGCCCAGGTCTCAAAACTCATTCAACGTGAGTGGTTCAAATCGTAAATGATTTGTTAATTCATTTTACATAAGAATGTATACTTAGTTTTGCATTTGCAGTCATAAAAGACTCTGTTGTGAAACAATAGGCAAGAGATGCCTAGAAAAACCATATAAATGCACAACCTGTTTGTAAAATGTAAGCTAAGGTTGTATTATACCTTAGATTTGATTTGTGCAAGTTCCTATGGATGTGTTTTATCATATTAGAGCTATTCATGTTATTAATTTTGCAATTGAAAATTAAAAAAGGGTTGTTGTGTAAAAGAGGCAAATTTATCCTTGTAATTTGGAAGGTTGAAACTGTACTAAATGACCAAATTAAAATGCACGCCCAAACTTCCATGTACCTCCAAAAATTGTTTTATAAATTGTTAGATGGATTTGTAGCTCCAACCTTCCTCATTGCCACTTGAATTGACCTCAATTCCAACATGATTATTATCTAAATCTCGAGGATTGGATCCATACTCTTCCATATATTCATTTTTGTATGTATCAAATTAAACAAGGATTGTTTGTGTAGAATTTATGTTGTTGGGGGTGTCACTAGAAAGACCAAGCCAAAATATTGAGCTATTCATCGGTGACTCAGACCCAACTAGCGCAATGAAGAACGCAAGCTCATCCACTTAGGATGTAGATTGATTTGGGGGTCCTTTGTATATTATGAATTGAAAGTGAGTTTTAAAGTTATTGAGTCGATGATAACATTTACTCCAGAGTTTGATTGGATGTGGGTATCGGGACCGACCTAATATACTTTCGTAATAGTCACCACCTTTTGCAAATTTTGTTAGATATATTTCATTCTCATATACACTTGCATCCAATTGAACCAAAACACTGTACCCCTTGCTAAAAGAGGAGTAGTCAAAATCCTAGTGCGCTTCTGCAAGATCAAGAAAAAAAAAGATTGTAACGAAAAAAATTAAAGAGATTATTTTTGTGAATATCTTCTTCGACATGGATTTTCCACACATCGAATACTTTCCTTAATTCACACGTGGATGCATATAAAAAAAACCATAGAAAAGACTCAATTTGCATGTATTTCCACCTAACCCAAGTGCATATACGAAAGAGACCTGATACTGAAATTATAGTAGTAAATTAGTCTATTATGTAGGATTAAAACTAGCATAGCCACAAGTCACTCGTGGTTGGTGAATGCTGAAATAATTGAGTTTTGAGTATTAAATAACCACAGAATCTTGTGCATTAAATAACCGACGTGGTAATACGATGTCTTAAGAGCTTCAAGCAGGAAAATCCCTCCCAGTAAATAATAGTTGGAGTAAAAATTGTGGCTGGTAAACTTGGGCTCTTTAGAAAATGAAACGTTAA
>CBVK0100986678.1:0-10405 GCA_900067695.1 Picea abies
AATCCTTTTATGAACCTTCTATAGTATCCTTCTAGGCCCATGAAGGATATGATATCTGATACATCCTTTGGAGTAGTCCATTCCATAATAGATTTGATCTTATTGGGGTCCACTACCACCCCTCCCTTAGAAATGACATGGCCTAAGTAATGGACTTGCTTCTGAAAGAAGTCACACTTGTTAAACTTAACGTAGAGTTGATGCTCTCTTAGTACTTGAAGTACAGTCTAAAATTTTCTTCGTGCTCCTCCCTATTCTTGGAGTATATTAGGATATGATCAATGAAAACCAATACAAATTTTTCCAGAAATTTGTTGAGTACATTATTCATCAAGCACATAAAAGTGGCATGGCCATTGGTTAACCTAAATGGCACCACTACGAATTCATAGTGACCATACCTCATTCTAAAGGTTGTTTTGTGGATGTCTTCATCCTTAATTCGGACTTGGTGGTATCCAGACCTTAAGTTGATCTTTGATAAGATGGAAGCACCTCCCAATTGGTCGAACAAGTCATCGATTCTTGGTAAGGGATACTTTTTCTTTATGGTTGTCTTATTGAGTTGTCTGTAATCTATGCACAGTCGGAGTGTGCCATCTTTCTTTTTCAAAAACAAAACGGGCACTCCCCACAGAGATACACTAGGTCAGATGTAGCCTTTGTCCATCATCTCCTTTAGTTGTGGCTTGAGCTCAACCAGCTCTAGCATGCTCATCCTATATGGTGTTCTAGATGTTGGTACCACTCCCGGTGTAAGTTCTATCGAGAAGTCAATATCCCTTCTCAAAGGTAGACCCGGTACTTCTTTTGGGAACACATACTTGTATTCTCTTAATATGGGGTGGTCCTCTAGGTTAGGTTTGTCATCCTTAACAAATTCCAATACTTGTATGGCATATACGGAACACCCTTTTCACCAATACTTTTTCATTTGAAGGGATGATATTTGCCTCACTGAAACAGGCTTCTGAATCCCTTGGAGGGTCGTTTTTATCCCTTATTCATTTACACATTATAAATTTTTATGATAATAGTCCAATTTAGTTTTGTAAGCATCCAACCAATCCATACCAATCAACAAGTCATAAGATCCCAGGGGAAGTATGTTAAGGGTCGCTTGGGTGGGCAATCCACCCATGATGAATTGGCAGGCTAGTATGACCTCTTCCACTTTTCTTTTGGTCCTAGTGGCTAATTGCACCAACCACAGTTTAACATGTCTAATTGGTTGCAGTTTACACTTATCAACAGTCTGAGGGGCCACATAACTCAAATTAGAACATGGGTCAATTAAAAGAGAAACTAGATGGTTGACGATCATACCTTCCATCTCCACTACTAAAGCTTGGTGGTCGGCTTGATTATTTTCCAAGGCTGCATAGATTCACGGCATGCTCCTAGCCACATCATTGACGGTTGTCACTTCTTGGATGTTGTAGAATTTCTTATTGTTCTGTTATCTATGTGGGAAGTCTCTCAATTTATGATCCTCTCCACAACCCCAACATTTTAAGGGTTCCTTCTTTAGGTTATCAGTCTTTCCTGGGGTTGTCTTAAAAGTTTTATTTCCACTTTGAGAGGGGAAATTTTTCTGATATACACTTCTAGTAGGAAGACTCCTTCTAGAATCTTTTCTATAGTTCTTAAATCTTGAGGATTTAAACCCCTTATTATGGAATCCCGAACTACTCCCCTTCTTCTAGTCCTCATGAGGTCTTGTCTTATTCCCAAACTTTTCATAACAATACCTTGCCTTCCGGATAGTTTCTTCTAAGGTCTGTTTCTTCTAAGGTCTTTGGTTTGTTGAACTCAATTTTGTCCTAGCAGGTTTGAGGTAACCCACTAATGAACCGCTGAATTTTTACCTTTTCATCTTTTATGTAGGGTACATACCTCAATAGTTCAAGGAATTTGTTGAAAAATTCATCTATGGTGAGCTTCCCTAGCCAGAGCTCATAGAATTCCTTAGTCTTCCCATCCATGTATTTCTTTGACAGATACTGCTTCATGAAGTATTTCTTGAACTGTTTCCATGACAATTCCTTCTCATGGAATACTTTCACATTTCTAAGGTATTCCCACCATATGGAAGCCTTTCCATTTAGGTTGAAGATGGCCATTTGATCCTTCAAGTTTTCAAAGCAATCATGGACTCTGTAGTACTTTTTTAAACCAAGCAGCCAAGCTTCTACCTCTTCTCCTTTCTTAATTTATCCATCGAAAGAGGGTGGTTTGGATTTCTTGAATTCCTCAGGATCATGATGTTTGGAATGCTTCCCCTTTCTTCCTTTCCTCTGAGAATGTGAGCTGGTTCCACTACTAGAAGATCCTTTAGAGTTGCCAGCTTCCTTTCCCGAGGAATATACTGATGGGTTTCCCCTGCCTCTAGGTTGGGCCTTCTTCGTGGTACTTATCCTAGTATGGTCACTTATGGAGTCATGTTTTCAGATCTCAGGTGCACTTTGAATTCTCTTCTTATGTCTTTGGTCCACATGACTAGTTGCGGGTTAGTGCTATAGTTGCCTTTGTATGTCGGATAAGTTCTGCAACAAGATTGCATTAATTTGTGTTTGTTTTTCTTGCTCCTTTATCAATCTCTCATTGTCATCCTTGTGACTCTGTAATTCGGCCCCGAGTCTCCTCACAGTTTCAGCCAGGTCCAGAGGGGTTTCCACCGCCCTCCTTTCATCAGATTCTTCATCTCTATTGTGGGAGCCATCCCCCACTTCATGACACGTCACCATCCTTTAGTCTTGGATTTTTCCCATGATTTACTGACTGCTCGAGTGTTGACAAAAACACTTATTGTTAGCTAACAGTTTATTAGTTCATGAAAAATACATAGTTCAATTTCTTGAATGCATACACACAGTAGAAAGATTCATTCTTTTATTTAATAGAATTTTTAATCAGACTTTTAAGAAAGAGGTAAGGTAGGGTGTCACTCTTTTAAAAGTACTCCAGATAGAGTTTTTTAAGCGACTCGTCCGTAAGCCCAAGAAGGCCAAGCATTGTAACCATGCTCTGATACCAATATCTAACACACTCACGATGGCTAAAATAAAATAAAAAATTGTCCTCCTTACAGTAACAAATCCTATCTCTCCACGGGTTATAATTTGGACTATTGGGGAACCAGCCCGGTCTTCCGGTCAAGGATCTCTGATTCTGAAGATAAAAGAATCTCTAAGTCCTTGATGGTCTCGTTATGTAATTAAACACAGGAACTTTTGGCTCCTCGGTGTAGGGTTAATGGCACCCATGACCTTCCCTTTCGCTCCCCTGTGAAATATCTAAGTACTGGGCATTATCTCCTTTTCTGGATAAGCCCCCCTCTTGATGTGACCTTGGGTAATGACCTTACGGGACCACGTGATTATAGATGCGGCCAAAGGAGGTTTGAATCAATCTTCTTTTCAACCTACAATTCTCCTCGAGCCTCCATGTGTCCTCTTTTCAAAACCACGGTTTGAATTGCGGACCACCCTCAACTTTTCAACATCTGTGCAACTCCTATCCCCTTAATGCTATGGGACCATCGATCTCTTGATCTTGATGGTACTTCTAAAACTGGCAGTTTAGATCTACCCCTCTCAGACCTACGGATCAGATTCGAACCCTTGCAAAATCAACAGATGAGATCTCCTTCGTGGTTTCGGGAGCTTCAACTCTCAAACCCTGTTGTCTTCTCTACTTAAATATTCTGAGTTGACGATCTACGGACGCTTGTCCTCCTAATCAATGACCCTGCCTTTACTTATGGTGGTTGACCTTTTAGCTAGATCAACAGTCTTCTAGCCCTCTTCTCGATCAACGGTCCAGATCTCAAATATCAAACTTCTCCCTTTTTCCCAATGGATTTTATCTGAAGGCTATAATCTACTGACGCATGTCCTCTTGATCTGACGATCGAGGATTACTTTGGGTCTTTACCGGGAGTCCACAGATTTTCTTCATGTCTCCCTTAGATCCAACGGCTATGAATTACTTCAGATAGTTATATGGAGTCCTCTGATTCACACCACATATCCTCTGAATCGACAGCTCAGATCCACTTCGGGTGATCTGACACTTGATATTCATTTCGGACGATCTGACGAATCAACTTCACTTCGGCTAATCGAACAGTTGATATTTACTTCGGATTTCCAAAAGTTCAGACTTCAAAAATCTCAACTCTCAAACCTTACCTTCTCCTGAATAGACGGTATCTGAAGACTCAAATTTACCTTGGTGATCCAATGCTTGAAATTTACTTCAGGTGATTTGACGGCTCAGATCTGCTTCGGATGATCAGACGATTGAGATTCCCTTCAGATTTTCGAAACTTCAGACTTCATGAATCTCAAATCTCAACTGAGAAACTCTTGAATGGATTTCCTGAAGTTGTTGATCTAATGGATTAGATCCACTTTGGAAATCTGACGCTTAAGTTTTACTTTGGATGATCCAACGGTCGAGGTTTACTTTGGGTCTTCACCCAAAATCCACAGATTCATGCCACCTGTCCTCTAGATATGATGGTTCAAATCTACTTCGAACGATCCCACGATCGATGTTTACTTCAGATCTTTACCCAGAATCCATAGATTCATGCCACCTGTCCTTGAGATCTCATGGTTCAGATCTACTTCGGACGATCTGATGCCTGAGATTTACTCCAGGCGATCTAACAACTCAGATTCACTTCGCCTGATCAGACGACTGGGATTCACTCTAGGTTTCTGGCTCGCCGAACTTCGGGAATATTAGATCTCAAAATTTGGTAAGTTCTCTCTCTTGCATGTGCGAAGCACTAAGGATCGTGCACCTTTCCCTGATCAGACGGTTGTCAATCCTTTGCACTGGGATCTAACGACCACTATCGCTCCTCCTCCTGAGCTTATGATCTCTTCTAACTTAGAAGATTTCTCAGTCTTCAAAGGTCTCAACGTTTGTTCCCCCTATGAGTCCGACTCTTGGATCCCATCAATACTTATGAAAAGTGTTATCCCTTATGAGCAAGTGTTATCCCTTATGAGCTTGATCATTAAAGGATTTCGATTTCCCATGCACTCCTTGTGTTTGGGGATTTCTATAACTCAGTTCGAAGGATTTCTTGAAAATAAATTCTTCTCGCCCTCTTGGCATTCTTCTGTTCTGGTTCTTTGATGCTTGGTCGCTTCTTAACGCCGATCGACGACTCACAGTAATTACGGG
Source organism: Picea abies (assembly GCA_900067695.1). Classification (NCBI taxonomy): domain Eukaryota; kingdom Viridiplantae; phylum Streptophyta; class Pinopsida; order Pinales; family Pinaceae; genus Picea; species Picea abies. The sequence goes on from CBVK0100986678.1 coordinate 5,203, forward strand.
GACCCAACATGCATACTCTTCATCAGAGAGCTCAACCTCTGCAATTTGGAAGTACTCTCCAAACTTGGTTGAATCAGAGTTGTTGATCTCCCAGCTGATGAGATCAATGACAATGGTGAATTTTGGGCTGCGAGCTAGCGCGTCCACTACTTCCACCTTCATGATCTGCAATGACTCCCCACCCTCCATCTCCATTCATAGATTGACGATCATAACAATTAGGCATCTTGAAGCTTCAAGCTCCAAGGTTCCTAGACCCAGGTCACCTGGATCCTCTGATAATTCTTTGGCTATGATCCCCACTTTTATTTGGGTCTTCAGTTAAGGACATATGCGTCAGTTCAAAGTCTCCTATACTACTTTTCTAAAGGAAACACCTTCCCAACTTGCAAGGCTTTAATCTCTAAGTCAAGACAAGGTAACTTGTGAGTTTACCAAGACGGTAGCTATGCCAAGAGGCTTGCTCTGACTCTGGAATGATGATGTAGCTCTCTGGGAGAGTGCCTTCGAGTGACTATACATGGATGTATGGTAAATCAAGTAGATATATAGGTTCCTAAGGGAATGAGTGTATATTCATAACTTAATCATTTAATATAGAGAAAGAACCCTTTATATACACATAAATACTTGCATACATCCATTATTTACAATTCAAAGCATAAGGCAAGAAAACACTTATTAGAACCATATTGTGTGATGCAACCGCTGAAAGGGGTGCTCGTTTCCACCCAACCTTAGGCTCAGTCACTCCCAATGGATTTATCACTAGCCATCCCCGAGCTTAATCCACGATGCTTTGAGATTCAATCTTTTACTTCCAGCTTAATGAAAGTTAGGGACAAAGGTTAGTCTCCTTCTCCCAATACATAAATAGATAAGGACGAAGGTTACTCTCTTTCTCTTGGTTCAATCTCTATTTTTTGTGATTAGAACTCACTGTTCCTCTTTTAGTCCTTCCTCGAACACAAGAGCTTCCTCTCTCGTCTCTGCATTTTTCTTCGCATGTCTCCCGCTTCCCACCACTCTTCCTTTCTTTCCTTTTCCCACAAGATTGCATGTGGCTCTAATTTCTAGTCCATGGTCAGGTCTAGAAGCCTTACAGATGGGCGGTCTATCCCATCCTCTCATTAACCCTTGAGGATGCCTTCCCACCTACTAGCCTAGCTATAATTCATTCCTGGGTCAGGGGGGTTGTTCTGATATGAGCAAATTAATTCCAACATGGTACTATTTTGGTGGAGGTTAATGCAACCATTCCTGGTCCCCTTCAATAGTCATGAAACACATAACCATTTTCTATTAAAATAAAATAATTTACATTCATCGACCTTCTACACAAGGTCCATCAAATCAAACATTCTGATTAACTCTTGAGGAGGCCTTCCCACCTACCAGCCTAGCTGTAATTCATTCCTGGGTCAGGGGGGTTGTTCTGATATGAGAAAATTAATTCCAACATGGTATTGTTTCGGTGGAGGTTAATGCAATCATTCTCGGTCTCCTTCACCACCTTTCATAGCATTTCGTGGTCTCTCTTAGCACATCCCCTCTTTCAATAGTCATGAAACACATAACCATTTTCTATTAAAATAACATAATTTACATTCATCGACCTTCTACACAAGGTCCATCAAATCAAACATTCACACTTTTAAGTTTGCCATAGTTCCTTGTCCCGTGTAGTTATATTTACAAACTAGGGGAAATAGGGTGTTACATGGAAACTGTAATGTACCCAACCATCGAAGTTGGGTTGCTTCACGTAAAACTTTTTGTTTATCAACTATGATACCATTTTAGTAATGTACCTAGCCTCCATCTAAGAAACAATATGTGCAGAATACATATAACATGAAACTTCTACTAATTAAATCTATTGTTTTGTTGTTATCTGTTTTCCCATAGCTTACAACTACAATTTATAACATATTTAGCTAAAAAAATAACCATAAAACATATGCATATCAAGCATGCTAATAATCAACATGAGATACAACTAAACCATTCATTACAACACCATATAAGTCATTCTCATTCACACAGAGTTCATGCACATCAATAACACATGTAAATAACTCGGTACAAGATAAAACACTTATCTTAAACATGAATCATGCAACCAACTGCTTGGGACAGATGTTCTACCCAACCATAAACTAATTGTTCCAAATCTCAATATCCATTCACCCCCAAGCTAAGTCTAGCAATCCAGAAAAGAGGGTGGTCTCTCACATTCCATTCACAGCTCAATCCACTCCCTTGGAGTTCACTAAATATCTCAATAAATTTCTACACCATTTGTCCAAAATATTACATAGTTGAATTCAATGGGCCAATCATCCTTATGGGTATTGTGTAGAATATAAGCAATCCTACAAGTCTTGAATAAAATTTATCCAAGGGTTAACAACATTCTAATTCAATTCAACATCAAGCTCATGACCTTGAATGTAGAGGGGGACCTTTGATATCTACTCAAGATTCTTCCACCATTAGAAACAAAGTCCTTTGATGAGAACAACAACTTGTTAGACCTTATGGGAAGTTGTCCAATATTTACAAGCCTAGAAATAACCTTCTTAAGTGAGATCTAGTCATCCACCTTCTCTGCATTGAGGGATCCTACAAACTTGGTCAAGTAAAACATACCATCTAATTGCAAACAATGTGACTATGAGGAAGGGAATGACTAGTGTATGGTCATGTCCATATAATCAAATTATCCATTTGGTGATCTCAATTCTATTGAGGGTCTAAGACCCACTTTTGTTGATTGGCCAACTATTGTAGAAGTTGATCCAGATTATTTTCGGCATGAAATGAGAGCGAATATATAATAAGTAAATGTATAGAGATATCTCAGATATCCATAATATAACAGAGATATATCAAAGATATGAAAATAAACACAACGATACTGTAATACACAATTTCTATTAATGAGCAAAATGTACAAAACTATAGAAATACAAAGTGAAAGACTCACTAGAATGGTGGCGACTTATCTCTGAGAAGAGATGTGAAAAATACGCATATTCACAAGAATATGGATTACAACGAGGTTCTAAAGGAATTTTTAACATAAATAAAATCCAAAACCCTAACCCCGGAATATGAAAAACCAACAGTTCATAAATAAAATCCAAAACCCTAACCCCGGAATATGAAAAACCAACAGTTTTTTGGACCTCATTTTGGATAGTTTGGTGTATCAACTTCCCGGGGGCATGAATTTGGCATATGATCTTCATTTGGGGAGCATGATAGCTCGTTGGAAAGGTATCGTCAAGGAGATTAATTTTAGGGCTCAATCGAAGCCTTTGGCCATCATTTTGGTGATCGATCCTGAAAAACAAATTCACTTAGGCCCTCAAAATGGCCCTGGAAGTTTAGGAATCGAAAAACTGCTAAAAATAGTAAGTTGTTAGAACAATATTTTGAGCTAGTTGGAATAGGTGGGTGGCCATCGATATAGACCTAGATCAATCCTCCCTACTTAGGAAGCAATGGTATTCATTGTGTTGAGTTCCCGAGGTGTTGGTTGTGGAGCCTAATTATCTTCCTAATTCATAGGTCTTTGTTTTCATCCATGTTTATACCCCATGAATACTTTACACCCTGGAAGAATGTACACCCCTCCACGCGGGAGAGTTCAGAGTGGATTCCCCCCCCTACGGGATCCGGGTGGGCTATACCCTCGACTGGGGGGTCTAGGGGAAACCATGCCCTTGAAAGAAAAATTGCCTTGTAAATGTATATTGTAATTTCATAGTAAATATGGATTGTTCACTATAAGGTAGCAGATCTAGCAGTAGAAGTTATGTTAGGATTTTTTTTCCTAGAAGACAACCCTCTTTTATGAGGGAAATGTATTGCAACTATGGATTATTATGAATATTGTATTCTGAGTGAGGAGACTGTGAGAGAAATAAGAGGAAGTTACAACGGGTGTGTTGTAGGTTGTATCCCTTCATTTGCTGAATAATAAAAAGGAAGGACCTGTCAATTTCTCCGGTGGACATAGCCCACAATGGGTGAACCACGTATATCTGTGTCTCTATTGTATTGTGTATCTTTTGTGTTTTATTTCCGCATTTATTTTTTATTTTATTGCTCGACAACCCTGTTTTTCTAACAACTGATATTAGAATGAAAGGTAACTCGCATGAAAAGAGGGTTCCTGGTTTAAGTGGGAGCAATGGTGGAAGATGGTAAGTTTAGGGTCGATACATTTAACAGCCAAAAGTACCAATTATGGAAGATGTAGATGGAATATTATTTATATCAGAATGATCTATTCCTACCATTGGGCAGATGGAAGACTATTTATATCAGAATGATCTATTCCTACCATTGAGTGGAATAGCAAAGAAGTCGATGGCCATGAAGGACGAAGAATGGGAGGCTCTTGACATAAAGGCATTAGGAATGATACGGTTGATCATGGAAGCATCGATAGCTTTCAATATTTATAAAGAAAATACAATGAAGGAGTTGATGGAAGCATTGGATAAATTGTATGAAAAACCCTCAACATCCAATAAGGTGTTTCTGATGAAGAGATTATTTAATATGAAGATGTCAGAAGGTGGGTCTATTGCAAAGAATTTAAATGAATTTAATACGGTTATTAATCAACTAGGTTATGTAAAAGTGGAATTCGATGATGATGTGAGATCTCTTCTAATCTTGTGCTCATTGCTAGAAAGTTGGAACAACTTAGTCATGGTTGTAAGTAAATCTGTCTCTGGTTCAAACAATCTAAAATTTGATGATGTTGTTGGTGTTATCCTTAGTGAGGAAATGCGACGGAAAAGAACAGGTGAGACATCAGGGAATGTGTTAAACATAGAGAACATGGGAATACAAAAGGATAGAGTAAAGGGTTCAGGGAACCGCAGGAATTATAGGAAGGGAAGATCCATATCCAAACTTGGAAAGATAGAGTGTTGGAAATGTGGGAAGAAAGGACATCTGAAGAAAGACTATAGAGCTCCAAAGAAACAAAGAGATTAACAATAGGAGAAATATCAGGAAGTAAATGTAACAAGCGATGTGTTACAAGATGCTTTGATTCTTTTTGTAGATAATATTTCTGAGTCTTGGGTAGTAGATTTAGGGACTTCATTTCATGCCACACCCCACAGGAAACATTTTCTAGATTATGTTCAAGGTAATTTTGGACAGGTTCATTTGGGTG
>CBVK0100986733.1:0-35970 GCA_900067695.1 Picea abies
TGAGTGAAAACCTATGCTCTCTTTGTGAAGGAAAGGATAGGCTGGCTGTCATTGTTATTTGGACAGTTGATCTAGATAATGATTTTGAAGTACTGGACATTTGGTCTGGAAGAACAATCATTCGGTCTCGTCATCAGATGTCATATGCCCAAGCACGAGCAATATTTGATGGCCAGCCTTTATGTGAGATATGGGAAATTGATGGTGGTCCAGGGCATTTAGCTCAATTGCAATCTGACTTGCACAATCTAGCCATGTTTGCCCAGCTTGAAACCATAGTTCAAAATCTTTTAACATATTCGGCGATCTTATCGAGAATCACAAGGTGCTTCAAAATCTTTTAACATATTCGGCGATCTTATCGAGAATCACAAGGTGCCTTGGAGCTATCAAGTACAGAGTTATATTTTGATGTTAATGGAGGTAGAGAACCAATGCATGTTAAGACAAAGCTTGATCGAATTGGATTGTAGCTGAAATGATGATTTTCGCCAATTCATGTGTTGCACAACAAATTTATTAAGTTTTTCCCATACGCTGCCTTGCTACGACGTCATAGACCACCAAAGATTGACAACTTCCGTTTTCTTTTAGAGTTATGTCAAGCTCGGGGATTTATCTTGGACATTTCAAACAATAAGGCCCTTGCAGCTTCTCTTCATCACATGACGGGATAGATGAATCTAGCACAAAAATCTGACAACGTTTGTTGGGGCAATGCCCTCCTTATTTGAGCCATATTTTGAGAATTTCTTTGTGCGGTCTTCTATGTGTGAGCAATCGAGATGGATATCTTGTCTCTCATTGCAACATAATTATCTCCTGGATGGCCACTCTTGCACAGGGATATTTTAATGGTAAATATTCCAAGTTCTCAAACTCAAGACCGAAAATGTCCGTGGTTGAGTGGGCACTACAATTTCCCGATAGGCGTGAACAAGTAAAAGGAGCAAGAGCAGAGGTGACTTATGAGAGTTCTATGAAAGGTGGTGAAATTGGAAATTCAATGGAAATAATTTTTTAAATTTTGAATCGGACCATATCTCTCGACACAAAATCGTGATCTCGCATGGAAAAGATTTCGCAACACATTCCTGAATGAGATTCATGAATTCAAATGATGGCTTCTTCAGGTCGATCGCTCACCTCGTTGGTCGCATGCATTTAGGTTTTTCATGCGGACGAGAGGCAAATTAGGGTTTTTTTTGCGCATTGAAGAAAGCCAAGAGCCGTTACTCTAAAGCCTTCGTCCAGACTAGCAGAAAAGAGGTCAGAAACGAGGTCAGTATCCCCAGAGAATAGTCAAGCAGCGTTTAAAGTGTTGACGTAAGCGTTTCAGCATCAAAGGAATTATCAGTGCTCCACTTGTCGAAATGATTTGTAACGGTTTGGAGAGCTGCTACAGGCCACGACAGATGAGCCAGAATGATGATTCATAACCCCCTACATGTGAGACCTGTCTTTGACAGCGAGGAGTTCGGGCACGAATTCAAACGCTTCTTCGTCTGTCCATCGAGACGTGGTACGTGATTTCTTGGGCGACGGGAACCTCAACGCCGACGAGGAGCTCAGAGGAAACATCAGAGAATTCTGTAGATGTCTTCCATTGAGTGATGAAGAAATATCTATGGGAGCTTCTTGAGTGGAAAAATTTGACACAGCTAGAGAAAATGAACTAAGTATCAGCGTTAATGGTTCTTAAAAAAAAAGTGTTCAAATTTGATCATGTTTTTACTACTCAAGATGATCGAGTGGTTGTTTTTGTCGATACTGCACCAGTTGTCATGTCAGTTTTGGATGGATATAATGTGTGTATCTTTTCCTATGGACCAACTAGAGCTGGAAAGACATTTACCATGGAGGGAAACCATGACAACAGGGGAGTAAACTATCGGACATTGGAGGATCTCTTTCGAGTAGCTAATGAGAGAAAGGGATTATTTAAATATGATATCTTTGTAAGTGTATTGGAAGTTTACGATGAGCAGATTCATGATCTACTTGCATCCCCAACTCATCTAGGGCGTACTGTTAAGAATCTTGAAATAAAACAGGTAGCAGAAGGTGTTCATCATGTTCCAGGACTTATTGAAGCTCAAGTACACGCCATGAATGAGGTCTGAGAAGTTTTGCAAACTGGAAGCAGTGCAAGGGTCATTGGTTCTACCAATTGCTAATGAGCATAGTAGTCGTTCTCACTGTGTACTTTGCATGATGGTAAAAGGAGAGAACTTAATCAATGGGGAATGTACCAGGAGCAAGTTGTGGCTTGCTGATTATGACAGGAAGTGAGAGAATAGCAAAAACAAATGTTCAAGCGGAGCGTCTTAAAGAAGCTCAATCTATCAACAAATCTCTTTCTGCTCTTGGTGATGTTATATCTACATTATCAACCAAAAACAGCCACATACCCTACAGGAATTCCAAGCTTACACATTTGCTCCAAGACTCATTAGGAGGAGACTCAAAAACTCTAATGCTTGTGCAAAGTTGCCCTAATGAGTGTGACTCAGGAGAAACCTTAAGTTCATTGAACTTTGCCACCAGAGTGAGGGGCATAGAGCTGGGTCCAGCATGGAAACAACTTGCTTCCAGTGATCTTTTGAAGTATAAACAAATGTTTGAAAAGCCCAAATGAGAATGAAAGGTAAAGATGGTCCATTTTCGTATAGGAAGTGCCTGAGAAATCTAAAGAAATCCCTGGAAGCCCTTGGATGTTTTGTGGGTTCTTTCCATTGTTAGATCCTCCTCGACATGATAGTGTTGAAACAATTCGGCGAGCTCTTAAGCTTGGAGTTTGCGCGAAGATGATTACAAGTGACCAACTAGAGATTTGCTAAAGAAACCCTGCATTTGCTTTCACTCAAGAATAAAAATTTTGTCAAACTAAAGATGAGCATCAGAAAGGTTATGTCAATGCAAAGGCGTTTACAAGTTGCCCTACATCAGTAATGGTTCAAAGTGCTGGCAGAGGCACTTGGCAGTCTCAGTTTTCCATGAAGGCGAACCGTTTTAGATTCCCGGAACGCAAAGAGATTGTTCTTAGATTTTTTCTTTTAAATAATTGTTGTATGTAACAGAGAAAGGGGAGACAGCCTGGGAGCCTTTTTTAGAGGCTAGGTTTTGTAATGTATTCTTTTTCAGCAAATATAGAATAGAATTCCAAGAGATTCTATACTTTGTCACTGTCTAATTCCATTTTCTTCCTGTATTATTGTTTCTGAAGTTTTCATCACTGCTCAGTGCATACCAAGAAGTCTACGTCCATGTCAGGGACCTTTAGTATCGGTGCTGTTGTCAACAACTCCTTAAGCCTCCTAAATGCTTCCGCACATTTCTCTGTCCAAACAAACTTCTTGTTTTTCTTCTGCAATTCCGTGATCGGACCTGCTATCTTCGAAAATCCTTCGACGAACCGTCGGTAGTATCCTGCTAAACCCATAAAACTGCGCACTTCTGTGACATTCGTTGGCGCAGGCCATTCCATAATAGCCTCAACCTTGGCTGGATCCACGGCGATACCTTCGCCGGAGATGACATGCCCTAGGTAGTGAATCCTGGATTGATAAAAAGAGCATTTGGACAGCTTCCCATATAATTTGTTCTCTCGCAAACACTGAAGTACCAAGCGCAAGTGCTCGTCATGCTCCTCCGTCGTCCGAGAGTAGATCAAAATATCGTCGATGAACACTTGGACGAACTTGTCCAAGTACTCGCGGAACACCCCATTCATCAAACTCATGAATACCCCTGGGGCGTTTGTCAGTCCAAAAGGTAAAACCGTAAATTCGTAATGTCCAAATCTCGTCTTAAAAGCGGTCTTAGGGATGTCATCCTCCTTGATCCGTAACTGGTGATACCCTGATCGCAAATCGATCTTAGAGAACACCGTCGCACCCTTCATCTGATCGAACAGATCGTCAATTCTTGGTAAGGGGTACTGATTCTTGATCGTAGCCTTGTTCAGTTGACGATAGTCAATGCAAAGCCTCCACGATCCGTCCTTCTTCCGAATGAAAATAACGGGTGCGCCCCACGGCGACACACTAGGACGTATCAGTCCCAGATCCAACAACTCCTTCAGTTGCATTTTTAACTCTTGCAACTCCGGGGTAGACATCCGGTAAGGCATCCTCGCTATCGGTTCAGTCCCCGGTTTCAGGTCTATAGTAAACTCCAATTCCCTTTCCGGCGGCATCCCAGGCAATTCCTCTGGAAATACGTCCGCAAACTCCTTCACCACCGGAAGGTGTTCTAGACCTTCGGCTACTCCCTTTTCGTTGAGCGCAAGGATCGCATAAAGCTTGCACCCCTTGCGCATACTCTTCCGTAACTGCAAGGAAGAGACGAACCTCAGGGATACTCCCTGGTTTCGTCCTACTATCACACGTCTCTGTCCTTCATCATCGATTAAGCTCAACCGTTTCGTCTTACAGTTGAGTATCGCCTCATGCGATTCCAACCAATCCATGCCAATCACGAGGTCATAAGACCCTAAGGTCGTGACATACAGGTTGACCCTCGTGACGAACTATCCCAGGTTAAGGGCACAGCCCGTAACCTTTCCTCCGACCTTCTGTTTGGCGCCCGAGGCCATTTCTACGAAGCTAAACTCGTCCTGTTCGACTGCCTTTACCTTAATCCTTTTCAGCGCTGCACCGGAAATAAAACTCTCAGTAGCACCTGGGTCTATCAAAACACTAAGGGTCTGGTCAGTGATAGTACCTGTCGTCTCGACCACTGTAGACTGGTGCTCTGCCTGGCGGTTATTCACCGCTGCGTGAATCCGATGGGCCTTGCCCATATCTCCCACTGTAACTGGTCCGGATGATCCGGACGCTCTGGTCCTCTCCATAGGAAAATCACGCTGGTAGTGTGGCTCCCCACACGTCCAACACCCCTTCTTCGGCCCAGTCGACCTGGTGCCCGAAGTAGAAGAAGACGGCCCACCGGCCTGAAACCCTGGCCTGTTCTGCTGAACAGGTCTAAACTGCTGCTGCGGACGACGCTGTTGCTGCTGCTGTGGTCCTCGGTAAGGCGTCCGCTGCTGAGACGGCGGTCGTCGAGGCGTAGTGAACGTGGATCCCCTCTAGAAACCACGATATCCCGTCGTACGTCTCGCTGGCGTCTGCTGCTGTGGCGTACCAGATGAACCCTGTCCTGCAGGTCTCGCTGGGGTCCTGGTCGGACCCCCACTGACAAGCTCCTCCTCCGCTATGAGGGCCTTTTGGACAGCGTCGTGCAAGGTTTGAGGCATCAGAATCCTTACCTTTGCGCGTAGGCTACCGTTAAGGCCGAAGACGAACCTGTTTACCTTGAGCTTCTCAGTATTCAGATGCGGAGCATACCGGAGCAGCTCCATAAAACGTGCCTCGTACTCGGGCACTGTACGACCTCCCTGTCGTAACGCGTTGAATTCATTGAGCTGACGCTCAATGAATTCCTCAGAAAGATATCTCTCTCGGAACCATTCCTCGAACAGTTCCCATGCCATATCTCCCACTGTAGCTGGTCCGGCTGATTCGGACGCTCGGGCCCTCTCCACAGGACAATCACACTGGTAGTGTGGCTCCCCACACGTCCAGCACCCCTTCTTCGACCCAGTAGTCCTGGTGCCCGAGGTAGACGATGACTGCCCACTGGCCTGGAACCCTGGTCTGTTCTGCTGAACAGGTCTAAACTGCTGCTGCGGGCGACGCTGCTGCTGCTGCTGTGGTCCTCGGTAAGGTGTCCGCTGCTGAGGCGGCAGTCGTCGAGGTGTAGTGAATGTGGATCCCCTCTAGAAGCCACGATATCCCGACGTATGTCTCGCTGGAGTCTGATGCTGTGGTGTACCAGTGGAACCCTGCCCTGCCTGTCTCGATGGAGTCCTGGTCTGACCCCCGCTGCTAAGCTCCTCCTCTGCTATGAGGGCCTTTTGGATAGCATCGTGCAAGGTTTGAGGTATCAGAATCCTTACCTTTGCACGTAGGCTGCCGTTAAGGCCAAAGACGAACCTGTTTACCTTGAGCTTCTCAGTGTTTAGATGCGGAGCATACCGGAGGAGCTCCATAAAACGTGCCTCGTACTCGGGCACTGTACGACCTCCCTGTCGCCATAAAACGTGCCTCGTACTCGGGCACTGTACGACCTCCCTGTCGTAACGCGTTGAACTCATTGAGCTGACACTCAATGAACTCCTCAGAAAGATATCTCTCTCGGAACCGTTCCTCGAACAGTTCCCATGACACATCTTCAACAGCCATGTTTGGCTGCGGCAGGAGCGTCTTCCACCATAGGAGAGCGCTCCCCTTTAGCTGGAAGACCGCCATGCGGACCTTCATGTTGGAGGTATAGTCGCGAAGTGCGAAGCACATCACCATATTCTCCAACCATGCCTCGGCGGAGGCGCCCTCCGGGGCACCCAAGAACTCGGGAAATTTCACCTTCTCGAGTTCGCGGTGAATACTGCCAGTAACGGCCGGTGCGCGCGGCGGAACCTCCGTAGGTGCCGGCGCCCTGGCCTCATCTCTGTCTAATCTGCTGATTAGCGCTTCAGACATGCGCTGGAAAGATCTCATCATCCCCACAACATCGGCCACTGCGATTTGCTCCTGTCCAAGGACTTGCTCACCTCCCTGGGGGTTAGACCCCTCAGGTGTGGATGCTGCTGGAGGCGTCGTGCCTCCTCCCCTAGCACCCCGTCGTTTGCCTCCGCGACATTCTCTAACCATGATTACCTGCACACAGAAAAGCAGCTCAATCAGCAACAGAACAATCAATACTATCATGTCAACGGAACCCGTAGTGAATCCCAAGTCGTGTGTCGAACCTCGCTCTGATACCATATGTAACGAACCGCCTCCTTACGACGACCATTCTAGTATATGGGTGCAATATTTTTTTTTTTTTTTAAAAGGTGTTTAAAGGTGTGTGCACGTGTGTAGAAGTATAACAACTGAACTGTACGACGCCACTTGACAACAACGAGACCCAACCACGAAGTTCAGCACAAGAAGACTGAAGGCCTCAATGAGAAACGACAACAATACAACCATAGGCAGAGGTGCACAATGCAGACATTTAACGACAAAAGTAACTGACCACTAAGTACGAATGACTTCCCGCCCGTCCTACCCTGCAAGGTTAGGACCTCCAAGACACATAAGCAACGCTCAAGCCCGGTTTCCCATCGTCTTTAACCATTTAAGGTCTCAGGGCTGGCGACTGTTCTGAGGAACATGGAGGTGTCTACATCCCACCCAACACATCAGACCAAGTAACCAACTAGTCACAATCAATGTACCACATAATAAGAAGAACAAGAGGCGCCCCTTACGGAAGGCGCGCATCAAGGACTCTGACAATGAACACCCAAGTTCTACCTTAATCCATGAATCAACAACCCTCATTTACCAACTCCGAGTAGTTTATGTTATGTAAAATCCAGGACATTCCAACTAAGTATGTCTTATCATTATCAATAGATTACGCAACCTTACAACAAGATAACCATATCATATCATCCTTAATCATAAAAGCGTTGAATAAAAATTAAGGTCATACATCCAACTCTAATCCTTGCAATTTGTTGTATTGGTACAAGCAACCTAATTCATAATCGACGATATAATACAATACGAAATTTAATAACAGTGTTAACTATTTAACAATATTTGACAGCATTACTATCAACACCATAATTAACCATTATAACCTACCAATTAAAAATGATGTCAACTTAAATGAGTAATACTGTTCAACAAATTATCTCTAGAAATAAATGATGTTAAGTTTCTCTTTTATAAGATATGACTCTATTTAATGTATCTTAATTATTCAAGCACAATCATTAAATTATTTGTATGGAGGAAATCTAGGTACATCATAGCTCTTTTTAAAGACTTGTATTGTGCCTCAGTGGTCATGACACCTTATCCAATATCATAATTCCAAACACCAACAAGAGATGTATAACATTCTTACACATAAACCCAAGTAGAGTAATATAATAAGGTATTAATGTAAAATGTTAAATCTAAAAGGATCACCAAGTATATAAACGATCCTCATAATTTAGGAACATCAGTCGAGAGTTAAAGGAAACATAAATGACAATATTTAAAAAGGCGATATTGGGAAGGCTAATCTACCAGTACTTAAATGACAGTAATTAGAGATAGATAACCTTAAGAATATCTTTTTAAAAGAAACTTACCATAAACTATTTTAAAAGGAAAACTTACCATAATCTAATTTAAAAAGAAAGCTTCCATAATCTATTTTTAACAACTTACCATAATCTCTTTTTAAAAAAACTGACCGTAATCTCCTTTTTAAAAACCTTCAATAATCTATTTTTAAAAGAAAACTTCCACAATCTATTTTTTAAAAACTTACCAAAATCCCTTTTTTTTAAAAACTGATCATAATCTCCTTTTTTAAAAACTTACCATAATCTATTATAAGAAAAAAAAACTTACCAATCGGAATAGATAACGTTCAGAATCTAATTGAATTGTAAATGCTTTAATTGCCTTAAATCGCTTGTCAAAACGGGATAATGGCTTCATGAGTTAAGTAACGGACCCTATAGTTTAGCAAGAAGGGCGATTGGACAGATGTCCCACCAGGGCACAGACACGGGAAAATACACAGAACCACATGGACAAGGAAATCTACCAGGGCAATCAGGAAGAATGCCACTCTGGCCATAGACTCGGATATAAAATTAATCAAGACAGCAGCGAATCAACATAATTCTGGTGGGCGCAGAAAAAGGGAGTTACACCCAGGAATGGAAATCGACGACTTGCCAAGCAAAAGAAACTGTGCAGAACGCGCCATCCATAAGCAACGCTGTCAAGGGATTGATATTAAGCACAGGCATGGGCGTTTTTAAAACGCTATCAGAGGTTTAAACAACGCCAGACTGACAGGCTCAGTGTTGCCCGGCGAGCAGCGTGACCCTCACGGCTTGAAAGGGATAGCACCAAATTAAACCATATATATATATATTTTTGACAGATCAGGCGAAGGGCCACTCATCAAGTCGTGGAGGGAGCTGTGGAGGATGGTAGCTCCGTTAGGTGTGGGATCACTAACACTCTAAAGTTATGGCTCTAAGACAGAATCATGGAGACAACAAAACCGTGTTCCTGTCCTCTGTCGAACACATTGAACGCGCAATTACAAGGGGGTTTCCAAGAAAATCAAAACCTGTGCATGATTTACCAAGGTTCAGTGGCGCCCCTTTTTAAAATTTCAGGTTAAGGAAAGTCGGCACTGACAGAATTTTGGGAACACGCAATGACAGTTATCAGGCCACCCAGACGCAACCCAAAAATGCCCTGACAGTAATGGAGAATGCAACCCTACGCAGCCAACAACGCAAAGACAAAGAAAACGCGATCTCAGAGTGAATACAAAATTTAGCAGTAATTCCGCAATCGTTTTTCTTGAGAGAAAAAGGGAAAACGAGCAAGGGTTTATCGACTGACTCGATCTTGAAATTCAATACATCGAATAAATCCCAGGATATGGTGGCATAATAAGTGCCCAGCAACAGTGCACTTCACCCTAATTACCATGGCAGACACCCCAAACGAAATGAAAACGAAAACAAAACTCATTACATACAGAAACAAAAACGCCCACAGTCCCAAGAAGCCACTGGAATTAAAAACGCCAGAATTTAAATAATCGCCCCCAAACCCCAAGGTCTAAGGAAGGGTTTCAGCACATTAACTATCAATTGCTCATCAATGCAAATAACTTAAAGTTTGCACAGTCCAGGTGACCCCCAGAAATCGTTTTCCACCGTCAGAAGGTTGAATGGGAAGAGGGTTTTACACAGTCAAAAATTTGCAACAAAAGGGGTCGTACACAGTCCATAGCGCTAATTAAAAAGGTATTATGCAGCCTAGATTTATAACAGTCATTATTTACACAGTTCAAGACTTTGGATACCAAGGATATACACAGCCAACCCATAATTATAACAGCCATTAATTATTTAGTCCAGGGCGTTGAATACAGGATATACAACAATATTAAAATTACTTCTCGCACCATCATTGAAATTGCACAGTCCAGAATTACAACTGAACGATTTAAACAGTCCAGAGCGATGAGTGAAAGAGGAGTATACAGCTTAAACAACATTAAAATTGCCAATTACAAAAATACATTTACTTCATCAATAACAATCATACTGTTGCCTCGCCCGCATCGGAAGACGTCCTGCGCTCCGTGCCGCTTCCCGCGCTCCTTGCCGCTTCCGCTCGCCAACCACTGATGGCTCACCGGTACCTCCCAGCCAAATGCTAGGGGTACTCTGCTTCCCCCTTACCCCCCGAGCCGCAAAGGGGCCACACAAGAACCAGAATATAACACTAGCATCTCAGCTCGCCTCAACGGCTGAGCTACCACTCCAACAAGCTGAGCTTACGCCCAACTCCTCACAAGAAAATCCGTCAACCACAATTCGGCAACGTAACGTTACGCTAACCATTCATTCCTCTCATCCTTCCTTTCCCTTTCTTTTATAGCCAAAATGAGACTCACCTACCTTCTTAATTAGTAATTAATTAATTTGTAATGACAAATCCTCTTGAACAATCTCCGTCGTCCAAGTGTCAATCATCCCTAGGTTTCTCCAATAATTAATTTCTATTTATTAATTAAAAATCTAAATTCCCTCACACCCCCAAAATCGCTCCTTAAATCTCTCCTAGGGTTCCTAGATCCCCTCATGCTTTTATTCACTTTCCTAAAATGATGCTTCTGAAATTTAGTAGTTACTTAAATGCTGATCCCCCTTTTTGCTTTTTCCCTATGTCTCCCACTTTCCAAATTTTTAAGTTTCCTTATTTTTATTTTATTTTTATTTTTATTTTTCTTTTCTTTCTCCCCTTCCATTATTTATTATTATTAAATTTTTTGTTAAAACCCCCAAAGGATAAAAGCGCTTATACATTCTTTTCAATATATATATAGACAAACATTTTTATTGTATTATTTATTTATTTAAATCCTAGTTTTTAATACTCCCCTCTTTAAAATTTAAGTCTCCTTATAATTTAAACGCCACAGGATTTACTTAAATTAACTCCCTTATTACACTTACCCCCATTACCTTTTAGAAGACTTTAATTTACTCCTAGGTGGGTGTTAGTTTACGCCCTAGGTTCACTTTTGGAGGATCTTTCTTAGGGCCAATCAAATTTATCTTAGGGATGTTTTATTCTAGGTTTGATTTGAATAGGGAGACAAATTAATTAGGGGGTCGTTTTAAGAATTATCATGTGCTAAGGTCTCATGGTCGTCTAGGCGGTCTCATCATCATCATCAAAGCGACGTGCCCTTCAGGACGCACTACGTGCTCCAAGGGTGCCACTCACCTTGATTTCTTCGGTCGTGCGACGTGCCCTTCAGGACACACCACGTGCTCCAAGGGTGCCACTCGCTGACTTGTAATTCTTTGCGCGACGTGCCCTTCAGGATGCACCACGTGCTCCAAGGGTGCCACTCACTGGCTTGATAGATTGGTAGACTCTAAAACCCCTGGAGTCAACACTCCGCCAAGTGAATCTTGTGGGCGACTAAGGGCTCTAAGGAATAAGGCCCCCGCCTTATTGCGCGCCCCTTAGAATCATCATGAGCGACTGTCGCAGTCTGCCCTCATGGCATCGTTGATCCTCTCGAACTAGGTAATCGTTAACCTACAGTTCGAGCCACGGCGGGAGTGCTAGTAGGCTGTGGCAGGGCTGCTGTCCACACCTCTCCCCAAATTTCTCTGGAACTCGTGTGTGGCCCCTTTACTCCATATGTGAGTCCAGTCAACAAGCTATCGTCAGCCCACATCATCAACCACCATGTCAGATCATGTCAACCATACATCATAAAATCAATAGCATATTCATCAAATCCAAACAATATAACCGTAAATGAAACAACTCAAATACCCCACTCCCTGACTCAATCCGGAGTCCAAGGGAGTTCTAACGATGCCTCTGCATCCTCAAGGTCCGAAACCCTGCACACTCAAAGAAGCTGAGTCAGCAGCACCTTTCTACATCAAGGTAGTAAAAACATCATGTCATATAACTTAACGCAGCATAATGAGAGAAAAAGTTTTATCATCATAAAAATCCGGATCACTTGCGAGCAAGTGTCCTCAAATAATAAGTTTTGTAAGTGCGCCAGAGCCGGATGTTACAGACTCTACATGATTTTGTTGGTGACTCCACTGGTCTCAAATGTTGAATTCGTTCGCTGCTCGAATTATTGCAAGGTTTTACCCTCTGGACTTTACAAATATTTATGGCTTTCCAAACACTATTCCAGACATTAAAATTTGGGCAGATATCCTTCCTAAATTTGGAGAATATGAGGAAAACAATCCTGGTCAACATTTGTTTGAATTCCACAAGCTCATGGAAGAATTAAATGTACATCATGAAGATGTCCTCATGAAATTGTTTATGTTTTCATTGGAAAAAGATGCTAGACTCTGGTATAAATCCTTACCCCATTCCATTATTCCTTCATTGAGATGCCTTCACACACTTTTTCATCAACATTGTAAGAGGATATATTCTGCTGAAATCCTTTTTGAAGATTGTTGTGATACAAGTCCTCTTGAGGAGGAGGAAGAAAAAATAGAGATTTCTCAAGTTGATGAAGATGAGTAGTATGAGGAAGAGTTGGCTCATAAAGATGCTGGATCTTGTGAACTTACTCAAGAAGAAGGTATTAGGCATCACGGTCAACCTGCAAAGGAGATAGAGAAGAATGATTGTTGTTTTATTCAGAAAGTACAGAGACCACCTTCTCCTTTGACTAAGGGAGAGAAGGTTCTTCCCTTGCACAACTATGTTGCAGTCCCTACTCACACATATTTATAGTTTTCACACACTCCTGGATATGAGTGTCAAACTTCTTCCATTTTTGAAAATGTAAATGTATTTTTAAATGGTGACAGTCATGTACTTCATGGAACCTTACGGGAAGTTAGTGAACCTATTTATGATGCTTTCCTGCCAGAAGATCAGATTTTAGACTCTGATTTGTTTCATGAAAAAGATATGATTTCCATGTTTAATGATCCTGAGCATCATAAATCAGAGCATAGAGTAGTCCTGGATGTTTTAAAACCTCAGGACGATATATTTTTCCAAGACCCTTTTGTTGATCTTCTAGATTCATTTAATGGAGGAATATGTTATGTCAGGAATATTTGGTCACAAGAATTGATAAAAGGTTTGAAAATCCATGATCACCAACAGGTCAGTTGGGAGTTGTCGGTTTCCTTTTTTAGCTTGCTTGAAGAAAGTGTGAGAAAGTTTCAAATAAGTATGCAATTATTGGATTGGCTTCACTGGCATTTTTGTATCATTTGATTCTGAAAATATTTCAGTAGTTAGAGTAGGTGATGTATATAAATAAGCTTGACTTCAAGCACTAGATTAAAGTAGTGGTTTTCAATATGTTTTCAGTTCAGTTTTGAATCCAGTATGGTTTTAATATAAAACATTACGACTCCATAGCCTAATGGATGAATAAGCAGTTTTTCCTTTCGCTAAGGTGCCAGTAAAGTGATAGAGTTCAGGATTTGATGATTTCGGGAAGCCAAATGGATGGAGGCACCTGGTCTACTGTTCTTGGAACTTTATGAGAAAGTGCCATCCCTAGTTGGCGCCGATGTTGTAACAGATAGCAAAATCAACTGCACTACCCAAGGTTCAAGTACGATCAAACCAATGAAATTGGAGGCATTTAAGGATGGCTATATGAGCATTTTTAAGGGGCAAGGCCTATTATTGTAGTGACTGGATCTGCATTTTCTTCCGTGGATACTCAAGGCTATGCATCGGCAAAGGATTTTGAAAAGTTCCTATCTTTTGGTCCATCACCAAGTGATCGTGAGGCAGTCATGGTGTTAAATGCTGCTGAATATTTCAGTCATTTTTTGAGTCATGATGCATCTGTTATTGAGTTGTGCAGCTCCCTGGTTTGTTGTGATAAACTCTCAAATAATGCAGTCAGAAGTTGACATGACAATATATATTGAAGATATAGTAATTGATGAACAATCCTGAGCAACCTCTCACAAGAAATTTATTTATAAAGAACATCTCTCAACAAATGCAATTGAAGAGGGAACTGCAAATGGCGATCTTCGAATTGGTATTTTCCATGCCAGCAAGTATACTCCAGATGAAGGTTTTGTTCACCCCAGCAATAAAGACAAGGCATCTCTATTTTAAATCTTAGTTCCTAGTTAGAAGCTACAAAACAAATCATTGCATGGAGATCTTGTTGCTGTGCATGTCTTTATGTCTGGAAATGCTAAGAAACAGAAGTCTGTGGAGCTGGACGATGGGTCTATTGATGGTGAGACACTAAATATTGCACGGAATGGCTCTTCTCATTATGGTGTTCATGAAAGTCTTAATCTTGTTGGAGAACGATATAAATATCTCACCTTTTAGTTCCGCTTCATTGCAAGAACTTCCAGAAGATACAGAGGAGCATCCATGGGTAATACCAGAGGAAGAATATTCCAGACATCGGGATCTACGGTTTTTGCATAGAGCTTGCAATATTGATCCTCCTGGAAGTAGGGAGGTAGATGATGTTCTTTCAAATTGTGAATTGCCTGACAATTTTCTTAAGGTGGGAGTTCACATTGCTGATGTATCATACTTTGTTAAGCAAGATTCTCTTCTAGACCTTGAAGCTCACAGTTGTGGTACAACTGCAGGAAGCACCTACCACATGCTCCCTCCTATCTTGAGTGAAAACCTATGCTCTCTTCTTGAAGGAAATGATAGGCTGGCTGTCAGTGTTATTTGGATAGTTGATCCAGATAATGATTTTAAAGTACTGGACGTTTGGTCTGGAAGAACAATCATTCGGTCTAATCATCAGATGTCATATGCCCAAGCACGAGCAATACTTTATGGCCAACCTTTATGTGAGAGATGGGAAATTGATGGTGGTCCAGGGCATTTAGCTCAACTACAATCTAACTTGTGCAATCTGGCCATGTTTGCCCAACTTGAAACCATATTTCAAAATCTTTTAACATATTCGGCGATCTTATCGAGAATCACAAGGTGCCTTGGAGCTATCAAGTACAGAGTTATCTTTTCATGTTGATGAAGGTAGAGAACCAGTGCATGTTAAGACAAAGCTTGATCGAATTGGATTGTAGCTGAAATGATGATTTTCGCCAATTCATGTGCTGCACAACAAATTTATTAAGTTTTTCCCATACGCTGCCTTGCTATGACGTCATAGACCACCAAAGCTTGACAACTTCTGTTTTCTTTTAGAGTTATGTCAGGCTTGGGGATTTATCTTGGACATTTCAAACAATAAGGCCCTTGCAACTTCTCTTCATCACATGACGGGACAGATGAATCCAGCACAGAAATGCGGCAACGTTTGTTGGGGCAATGCCCTCCTTATTTGAGCCATATTTCGAGAATTTCTTTGTGCAATCTTCTATGTGTAAGAAATCAAGCTGGATATATTGTCTCTCATTGCAACATAATTATCTCCTGGATGGCCACTCTTGCACAGGGCTATTTTAATGGTAAATATTCCAAGTTCTCAAACTCAAGACCGAAAATGTCTGTGGTTGAGTGGGCACTACAATTTCCCGATAGGCGTGAACAAGTGAAAGGAGCAAGAGCAGAGGTGACTTATGAGAGTTCTATGAAAGGTGGTGAAATTGGAAATTCAATGGAAATAAGTTTTTAAATTTTGAATCGGACCATATCTCTTGACACCAAATCGTGATCTCACATGGCAAAGATTTCACAACACATTCTTGAATGAGATTCACGAATTCATATGATGGCTTCTTCACGTTGGTCACTCACCTCGTTGGTCACATGCATTTAGGTTTTTCATGCGGACGAGAGGCAAATTAGGGTTTTTTTTGCGTGTTGAAGAAAGCCAAGAGCCGTTACTCTAAATCCTTTGTCCAGACTTGCAGAAAAGAGGTCAGAAACGAGGTCAGTATCCCCAGAGAATAGTCAGGCATCGTTTAAAGTGTTGACGGAAGCGTTTCAACATCAAAGGAATTATCAGTGCTCCACTTGTCGAAACAATTTGTAACGGTTTGGAGAGCTGCTACAGGCTGCGACAGATGAGCCAGAATGATGATTCGTAACCCCCTACATGTGAGACCTGTCTTTGACAGTGAGGAGTTCAGGTACGAATTCAAACCCTTCTTCGTCTGTCCATTGAGACGTGGTACGTGATTTCCTGGGCGACGGGAACATCAACGCTGATGAGGAGCTCAGAGGAAACATCAGAACATTCTGTAGATGTCTTCCATTGAGTGATGAAGAAATATCTACGGGAGCTTCTTCAGTGGCAAAATTTGACACAGCTAGAGAAAATGAACTGAGTATCCGCGTTAATGGTTCTTCAAAAAAAGAGTGTTCAAATTTGATCGTGTTTTTACTACTCAAGATGATCGAGTGGCTGTTTTTTCCGTTACTGCACCAGTTGTCGTGTCAGTTTTGGATGGATATAATGTGTGTATCTTTGCCTATGGACCAACTAGAGCTGGGAAGACATTTACCATGGAGGGAAACCATGACAACATGGGAGTAAACTATCGGACATTGGAGGAGCTCTTTCGAGTAGCTAATGAGAGAAAGGGATTATTTAAATATGATATCTCTGTAAGTGTATTGGAAGTTTATGATGAGAAGATTTGTGATCTACTTGCATCCCCAACTCAGCCAGGGCGTACTGTTAAGAAGCTTGAAATAAAATAGGTAGCAAAAGGTGTCCATCATGTTCCAGGACTTGTTGAAGCTCAAGTACACGCCATGAATGAGGTCTAGGAAGTTTTGCAAACTGGAAGCAATGAAAGGGCCGTTGGTTCTACCAATTGCTAATGAGCATAGTAGTCATTCTCACTGTGTACTTTGCGTGATGGTAAAAGGAGAGAACTTAATCAGTGGGGAATGTACCAGGAGCAAGCTATGGATTGCTGATTATGACAGGAAGTGAGAGAATAGCAAAAACAAATGTTCAAGCGGAGCGTCTTAAAGAAGCTCAATCTATCAACAAATCTCTTTCTACTCTTGGTGATGTTATATCTACATT
The DNA here is from genome assembly GCA_900067695.1 of Picea abies. Classification (NCBI taxonomy): domain Eukaryota; kingdom Viridiplantae; phylum Streptophyta; class Pinopsida; order Pinales; family Pinaceae; genus Picea; species Picea abies. The sequence continues at coordinate 17,116 of CBVK0100986733.1, forward strand.
ATCAACCAAAAGCAGCCACGTACCCTACAGGAATTCCAAGCTTACACATTTTCTCCAAGACTCATTAGGAGGAGACTCGAAAACTCTAATGCTTGTGCAAAGTTGCCCTAACAAGTGTGACTCAGGAGAATCCTTAAGTTCATTGAACTTTGCCACCAGAGTGAGGGGCATAGAGCTGGGTCTAGCATGGAAACAAATTGCTTCCATTGATCTTTTGAAGTATAAAAAAATGTTTGAAAAGGCCAAATGAGAATGAAAGGTAAAGCTGGTCCATTTTCGTATAGGAAGTGCCTGAGAAATCTAAAGAAACCCCTGGAAGCCCTTGGATGTTTTGTGGGTTGTCTCCATTGTTGGATCCTCCTTGACATGACAACGCTGAAACAATTCGGCAAGCTCTTAAGCTTGGAGTTTGCACGAAGATGATTATAGGTGACCAACTAGTGATTTTCCAAAGAAACCCTGCATTTGCTTTCAGTCAAGAATAAAAATTTTGTCAAAATAAAGATGAGCATCGGAAAGGCTCTGTCAATGCAAAGGAATTTACAAGCTGCCCTACGTCAATAATGGTTCAAAGTGCTGGCAGAGGCACCTGGCAGTCTCAGTTTTCCATGAAGGCGAACCGTTTTAGATTCCCGGAATGCAAAGAGATTGTTCTTAGATTTTTTCTTTTAAATAATTGTTGTATGTAACAGAGAAAGGGGAGACAGCTCGGGAGCCTTTTCTAGAGGCTGGGTTTTGTAATGTATTCTTTTTCAGCAAATATTGAACAAAATGCAAATAGATTCTATACTTTGTCACTGTCTAATTCCGTTTTCTTCCTGTATTATTGTTTCTGAAGTTTTCATCACTGTGCTTTCTTCCTTACATTCATTATTTCAGCTTGTAATGGTTACAATTTAGTACTACCTCTGTTGTAGCTATTTTAAAGCATTCCTTAAGGTGCAGTTTTTTCTCTGTTTTGCTGTGAGAGAACAAGACCTACGTCCTAATTGTTTTGCGTTATTTACAAGTTTTATCTGTTCACAGCATTTCCTCTGTCTTTCTATGAGTGAGACAAGACCTGTGTTCAGATATTTGAAGTTTCGGTGTTATTTCTTCTATTGAAAGGAAGACCAGATGCTTGTCTTTTTCTTTCATTTTTGTTCATCCCTTATCTACTATCCATCCTCATGATTTTTAAAATGAATTGGACAAACGAGGTCATGCCTTTTGTTTCTGATCTATAAATGAGTGGAATGACTATTTTCAACCTAGTTCTAGAAGCTTCCTATGACTGATCAATCAACAAGATTTATTTGTTTAAAAATGTGCTAAGGCTTGGCTCTTTTGCAGCCTAGAGTCAACTCTTGCGACAACACCCTCCACTACAATTTTTGAATCCATTTCACACCCGATCTAATCGACCCCAAGTTTGTATGTCGGATGATCTCAATGTAGTAGAGAAAGCGATCGAAGATGTTCTGATTGACTTAATGGCTGAGAGAGTCATGTCAAAAAGAAGGATGTCTACAGTTGTGAAAGTGTCATCAACAGGAGGAGTCCAAGCTTCTCCCTCAATGTCTCACGAAGCAAGACCTTCCAGAACCACAAAAGAGACAAGAATAAAGCACAGAGATGACATTGTGAATGCCAAACTTATTCCACGCATTCTGTCGACTTACATACCACCTCTGAGCGGTGGAATTAACTGTGACAGTGTACCCAGAGACTTCGAGTATAATTTGATCACCTCGTACCTTTCAAAAGGTGTGCACGCAGTTCGAGCTGATCAAGACAAGCTCGTTGCGTTGAATTTTAGTGACTTCAACCTTGGCGAAAGGAAAGTCTATAGTATGCTTGCCTCGTACAAGTATCTAATGAAGAAAAAGATAAATAACTTGAAGATCGTCCCACAATCTTGGACCCAGAACATCGCGCAATCTACATTGTTGAATGTTATGAAGATCCCACACTTTGGCAGACACTAGGAGGTGAATGCGTGCATAAATTTTCTTCTATATTGCTATCACGAAGGATACCTATGGCTAAATCGACACATCACTGTGGATCCAACCTTGATCAATCAGATCACAGGGCTTAGCATGCAAGGCCCTGACCCACAGGAGTTATACCCTAGCAAGACCTCCGACCGAGCATTAGCGTAGAAGATTAAGGAAACCTATGGCGATGTCGAGAAGGGCACGCAAGGCTACAAGGTAGCCTCTATCTAGAGTGACACAGTGCACCTTGCCTGTCAGCTAATCATGAGCAAGTTAGTTCATAATAATAGACCAACTCAGGTGACTGGATTCGTGGTCAACCTCACAAGGAAGTGTGCAGAGGGATTACAGATGAACTGGGCGTAGTACCTTGTCAACCAACTAGATATTGATTGCAGAGAAGTGCAAGACCAAGGGTATGACTTCCACTTTAGTTGGCTTCTCATACTAATCACTTTCATTGCCTGGGAGCTAACAGAAGGCGCCACTTTCCTGTATATAGATCCCTTTGAACCACTGGCTGCGAAGTTCTGCACACTATGGTATTCCAATGACATGAGAAAACAGTGGCAGTGCAATGTCATCTTCCACGCCTACTACAACCAGTTGAAGATTGCAATCCAGTCCACACTACACATCACCCCGAACACACTTTATAGGTTTATACCCTTGATGAAGTTTAGTGTGGACCGCCACTTCACCTACATTACAGTGCGCATTGATAAGCATAAACAATAGCTCCAGTCATATTACAAATTGATAGAAGATGACTTGGAGGATATTACCAAGGAATGGTTGGCAGACCTCCTTGTTCCAGTGGAATCCTTAGAGATGTCCAATGTGGATAGCCCTGAAACTATGTCGGACACACCTGGACCAAGTAAAACAAAGAAAAATGACAATGTGCATGATGTCCATAGCACATCGGTGGAGACATATTCAACCTCACCTGAGCAGGGAGATGATGGTGGAGAAATAGGTGGCATAGATGTCGAGCAAAACAAAGGTGAAGTTACTCCACCTAGAGATGAAGAGGATCCAACTAAGAAAAGGAAGGTTACCCTGCCAAATCCTTCATCCCGAAAGAAATCCAAATCCACCATGGCTACGTTTAAGACTACCCTCACCTCAAACAACTTCTACTTTTTATTCGTTGCGTTGAATGATGATTCATTGGAGATCGCAGAAAAGCAATAAGTGAAGTAGGAGGAGGTATTCAACCGAATCAAGGGTGAACTTCAAGAAGTGCAATAGGAACTACAATCTAGCCACGCATTTTCTATTGCACCCTCGACAAGTGGAACAGAAGAACCGGGAGATGAGCCAGCCCAACTGCACTAGGTCGCCAATAAAGTTGAAGCTCACCTTCGACAAGCTCAGGAAGAGACAACGCAAGCTACCCAAGATTTGGCGCAGGCACAAAGAGATATGCTAGAATAACGGAGTAATGCAGAACAAGAAAAACTAGCTCTTCAAGTAAAGTGGGAGGAAGAGAAAGCAATGCTACAGCAAGACAGGGAACAATTTCTCATAGAGAAACTCAAAGTACAGGAACGGGTTCATAGAGCACTTCGCTCTGTGAAAATCATCGAAGTCCATATAGAAGAATGAGTTCTACAACAGGTGGCGCAACTAGAAGGAGTGATCCAACAACTTCAACAATGCATCACAGACTTGGAACTTTGCACTGTGTCGAAGACACCTCAAGAAATAAGAGATCTAAGAGAGGCCATTGCATGAAGCACAGTTGACCGACTAAAATCATTTTCCTTGGAATACAAACAGTTGAGCTCCAGAAGCACCTAGACGTATGAAAGCCTCATGGAAAATCCAGAATTACAAGCATTAGAGTCGCAGCTCCAACACACATAGCAGTAGGTAGACATATTACAAGCGTAGCTAAAGGCCTTGTCACCAGTTGAGAGAATGAATAGGTTTCCAGAGCAACGCATGACCCAGTAGAAAGTACACACACTCTAGAGTAAATTAATGGAAGTCTCTCAATGACTTCAACCAGTGCAAGAAAAGGCATGTCAATTAGTCACTGAACTTGAAAGCCAAGAAGTATAACCTGAACAGGTTGTGAGTACATTAGAACGATGATTTGAAGGACCAGTCAATGATGCACTTATTCAGGAGTTCACTAAGAAAGAAGCAGTAGCACTGCAATAGATCGAAGCAACTCAATCCAAGTTTGAGGCATTCGAAGTGGAATTGCTCAGATCAGAGTGACTCGGGATGAGTAACAGGTGAGTGTTGGGGGCCTGTTGGCCCTTGACCAAGTTTTGAGGAACACTTGGTCATATTTGACCATTTTTGGGACTTCGATAGCCTATCAAAGATGGAGCGCCAAACGAAGCAGAGATCATGGGATCTTGGCCCACTTTTGGACCCCTTTTTGGGTTTTGGGACAATGTAATGGGAAAGGGATGTTGGCCTGTGGGTTTTCCCATGCCTAGGCCCACTTTTGTATCTATAAATAGATGTCTAGGTGAAGTAAGTGGGAGGATGGTAGCCTATCTATGTGATGTAAGCTAAGTGCTAGTAGCACTCTGTGCATGATTGTAGAAGGGTTACAGAGCTAAGTGCAAGTTGTTATAGAGATTATAGAAGGCTTTGTGCTACAACGCAAGGAAGAAGGATCTAGCAAGTTGTGCATATCTTTTGTCCCGTGCGCAGAAGGGTTTTTGGTGACTGTGTGCTATAACTGATTGAAGACATTAATAAAGAAGAATATTTGGTGGACGTATCCCCAGGGTGGGGTTGAACCACGTACATGTTGTGTTTCTCTGCTTTCTGCGATATATTGATGTGTTTCTATATGATGAATGTTAGATAGATCTGATGTTGCTTTGTGCCTAATCATGTGAATGAATGCTAGATTTGACCCATGTGAATTTGCTTAGTGCTTGAACTTGCTAGATATAATGTGTTCCTTTTATGTTAAGTCTTATTAGATGATGGATCTAGTTGCATACTGCGATACTTTGTAATTAGGGTATGTCTGTGTTGTCCCTAAGAACTGAATATTGATGAAGATTAACTACTTAGTTCTCTGTTAAGTGTTAGAATCATAGATCTATGTCCCATCTAAGGTTGCATACATTTGAGTCCTGCAACCACCCCTACCTCTACCTCGGGTGAGACTTCATTTGCTTCACAGGTGTTGTCGAAAGGGCCAGTAGTTAAGGTTTTGTTGGTGCGTTGTTGTAGCGTTGAACCCTGGGTATGCCCCTATGCCAACATTATTCATACTTTAGTTGTGAAATTTGAAACCTAAAACTCTCTAGTGTGCGTAAAGGCTAAAAGTTGTCTTGTAAGTGCAAAAAAAATGCATAAAGGGAAAAATGCATGAAAATAGGGCATGATGAGAAATGCACGTCCTAGAAATAAAAATGCATGTACAGTGTTGTTAATTTAAAAGTTTCTACTTACACAACTGTGGATTTGTTGTAAACCCTAAATAATGCATAGTAGGGTGATTTGTGCCCAGATTTTAGTAAAGGTTTGAAACACACATGAGTCTTTGGAAATTGTGCACACACACTAACTAAAATGGTAAAATGAGTACTAACTACCTAGGTCTATGCGTTGGATGAGGAAATATCAAGATCTTGTGCAACCACATCACACATAGCCTAGTTGTTAGTTGCATTTCCATTGCAAAGACCTACATAAATCATCAGAGAATACAAGGTTATATCACTGAATAATAAATAAATAGACATTTACAAGACTCTATAAAGACTAAATGGAATACATGAATGAGAAAAATACTGTTTTTCTTTAAAACTTAAATTTATGCCATTGTGCAGAAATGCCAGTATTCAAAAAAATGCATGCCTAGGTATTTACACACTTGCAATTTGAATGATTCAAGTTTTTGAGGGCGTCTTAGATAATTTTACATCTGTCTACATATTTGTATTTTCATTTGAAAACATAAAAGTGGTTGATGTGTAAAAGAGGTAAAGTCTAGCTTGTAAATTGAGAGACCAAAACAATAGAAATTGACCTAATGGAAATGCATGCCCATGTTTCTATATAGCTCTAAATTTAGTGATATAAGATTTGGGGTGAAGTTAATACCATTCCAAATCTATATATTTCATACAGAGTGCATTTTAAAAATACTATGGACTTCTACCTTGAACTGAGATTCAAGAACCTTTGTAAAATAGAGGGTAAAACCTTAGCTAACCTTAGCTAACTTGACAGGGAAGGCTAAAACCTTAGCTAACTTGACAGGGTAGTAGAATTTGAGACTCCACTAGGGAGTCTCTCTAGGGTCTTAGTGGGATATTTTGGTTTGATTTGTTTTTTTCAATTTCTATTTTAGTTTTCCAAGTTTATTGGATCAGTTAGGGTCTCTGGTCACCTTCCAAGTGCCTACCAGCCTTCCCTGTCAAGTTAGCTATCCAAACCTTTTTCTTTTTTGAAAGTTTACAGAGGTGTACGTGCCTTGTCCTCTGTATATCCCGCGTACATACACGGTCTGCATAGTATATAGCCCACATACATACGCAAGTTTCTTGTGCTCAACACACATCTCTGTGTTTTGGAAGTTTTTTTTTTTTAAAGAAAAAAAAATGACTTTTTCTTTCCTGGAAAGAAGCTATGTGCTTCTCAAGCCTTCTTGAACTCTTCAGGGTCTTTGCCAATTGTGTTTGGTTGGGTTAAAGATTCGGTTTATCTTTCACTTTGTAAAGAACCCCTGTTGTTTCTTTATTTTATTTTGTTTTCTTTAAAGGTTTAGGGTGAACTTATAAGCGTTAGATCCTCATGTGGATTCCAGTGAATCACTACAGTCAAGCAGTGGTTTAGGGTCTATTTTAGTCTTGGTTTTATTTTCTTTTTACCCTGTTAGTGCTTTGAAAAACTAAAAGTATAATTTACTTGCGATTTTTCTTTTCTAAGCATTTTAAAAAATAAAAAATTGTTGCATTTAGTTATGAATTTTGTTTGGTAGTTGTAGCATAGATTGTTTATTACAAACGAAAAGAATTCCATTTAGAAAGTTTCTTCTTTGATATTTCCTTGAAAGTTTAGTAGTTTGCATCTACATTGTAAAATGAAAAGTGCATTTTAGGAAATTTTTTGCATTTTAGGATCTTGGACTACTTTACTTCGAAAAGTCTGCATTTACAAAGATTTAAAATCCATTTTTCAATAGTGGAACCTAGTTTTCTTTTGCACAAATGCTCTAAAGTTTTTATTTCTTCTCTTTCGTCTCTTGTAAACACCATAAGTTGAATGTATGTAACCTTTTGAGTAAATCAATCAAATTAAAATCAAATATTAACACTTAGAATCAATTAAACTTTTGTTTGTAGGGTTCACCAAGTAGTCTAGGCTCTAGGGCCTTGAAATAGGTGTGGAGAAGAAACTATTCAAGACTGCTTAAACTAACATAAGAGTCCATGATAGGGAGTGTGAGAGTCGAGTTTCGTAAGAGTTAGTCGGGACCCCCCTCTAACACAGGGGCTAAACATGAGGTCGTGTGAGGAAAGGTAGAGGAGATAACCCCTCCAAAGTCAGACTGAGTGTAGTGGGGATCGTATATTGAGGGTCGTTCTTGGGAAGTATTTTGATCGCATTTGACTATGGAGCCTCGTGGACCTCAAATACATTCGAGATACTCAGCTGTCTTCCAAATAATTTCCCTTTGGTACCATTGAAAGGCTTCGGACTTTGTTATCTTGCTCATTACAATCAGCCCGACTGTTGATTGTACCCACCTGGTGATTGAATGCGAGTTGGAAACCTAGTTTCCTGTTTTTAGGGACTTACACAGGTGACTTTGGGGGTATACCGTGGTACCTAGGGTAGATGTCAGATCGTGCTTTGCAAATTATACCCAGAGGGTGTTTGCGTGTTCGAGTTACACTTTCATAGGTAAGTTTCTCTAGTGTCAATTGGCATAACATTTCTTCCTTCCAGTCAATTTTTTGCTTGATTTGTTGTTAGGAAATTCTTAGTGTGTGCTCTATGTTTCGTGCTAGCTCAACCTCATAGTGTGAGTTGATCATTTCACAAGGTGGAAGATCAGCAAATCCATCGTTCACGTAGGCTTCAGGGCCTGCCACCAGTTACTTTGGAACCACATCTTCCACCATTGAGGCACAGGATAGATCAAGAGGGTTCATTTGAAGTGATCGGGTCAGAGGAAACTGTACCTGAACCAATTCCTAGAGAAGACTTTCCTGCACCGGAGGAGTCCACCATTTCTAACCTTGAATATGAAGGCTTAAGGCCCACAAACCCTTAAACTAATGACTTATCAACACCGCTTCATATTAAGAAAGTCCCTCCTGAGGTGACTTCACATGAACCTTAGTTTGTTAGATGAACGACGATGCGAGAAACTAGTGCTACTTATTCCGGGAGTCCTCATACTCACATATCAAATGTCATGGGGGGAGGTGTCATACCTCCTCCCCCATCTCCACCTATCAGGACCACAATTGTCCAGACACCCACGACTTCAGGTAGTGGCACAATCCCTTCAATGACTTTGACCATTGTTCCCTCTATAGACAACGTTTCTAATGCTCACTTTCAATATGGGATGTCAGATTTTGATTCTAGTTCAGTCCTAACCTACTCTACTCTACAAAATATTGGTCTGGGGGCAGGGAGCTATAATTCTTCCTTACAAGGATCTGTTGCAGGAACCACTTCCCTATTCAACATTATCCCTTACAGTGGGGTTCATATCCCTCCTTCGTCCCCTTCGCTCGGGGGCGCTTTCCAACAACTGATTGGGCCTAACACCAACTCTAGTTGGTTTAGTGGGGGGAATCATGGGCTTCAGTCCTACATGAATCTAGTAGGATATATTCCTTTATCTTTGTTTGATGCATTTGGAAATAATGCTTTCTCATCATCTGCTTTATCGATAGGGGACAACCCTATTTTTGGTCAACCAAACCCTATGCAAGGTTTGATTCCTTCGTAGGGAGTGATGATGGGAGTTTACTCCTCACAATTTCTTGGAAATCCCTGGAAGGGCTCATTTCCTTCAATACCTATGCTAGGAGGGTTGGCTTGGGGAATCCCCAACCAAGGTCCTTGTAATACTATGCAGGGAACAATCCCTACATAAGGCATGCCATCCAACTATGGGAATCAACTAATGATGCAAAATCAAACACAAACTCCTTTTACAAGACAAGGCCACCATGGTTTCTACCAAAACCCTTCTCAGCATCCAAAAATTCCCTGGAAACCTGGTTCCATCCAAAATCCATGCCCCTCTTTTCACTTGAATTCATTACAACCTAGACTACCTTTTATGGAAACTCTGTGTTTTCCAGACTTGTCAAGAATTTTGAATGACCCTATATGTCATGATCCATGTTGGCCCCCCATGTCGACTAAGTTTCCCTTGGACATCCCTAAGTTCGAAGGAAATCCTGGCGAGGATCCAAGTGATCATGTTATGACATTTCATTTATGGTGCTCATCTAACTCGTTAAAGGATGATTCCATTCAGTTGCATTTGTTTCAATGCACTCGTATAGGGGGTGCCACAAAATGGTATATTGAGCTTGACAAATCGAAGTATACTTACTTTAACAACTTGGATATGGTCTTATTAAACCATTTCCAGTTACCGTTAAGATACGATGTTGACACCGAGTTTTTGGCCAACTTTGAGAAAACAAAATTCGACCATATCTCGGATCACATTCGAGAATGGATATGATGAAAGAGTTTGATCAAAGTTAAGGTCCCTCCTGAATTTTTTCTTGAACGGTTCCTAAAGTCATTTATGCTTTGTGTATCCAAAGACGTCGCGGCATCCAAGGTTTTTTCCGAAGAAGAGGATATCATGAGGGCCCAACAACTGGAGTTTATTTACTCTCAATCCAGTATGCTATATGAGATCCTGCCCGATGCACCATTGTTGACTTTTGACAAGACCAAACATAATTATGGGCCTCATGTTGATGGCACAGTAGGCTCATAAAAGAGAAAGCCCGTAGATCAATTGACTAATCAATTACAACAGTTATCGATTCAACAAACTGTGGACAACAGAACTCCTAGTTTGACTACCCCCATAACCCAAACGTCGGATGTAAACAATGTGCAATCGACAAATCCCAAGGGTAACTAACAAACTGAGAGAAATAGGAAGTCTAAAAAAAATAAGGGTAAGGGGGATAAGAAGGTTGCAAATAATGACGGTGAGGGAAAAAAATAAAAGAGGAAGGTGAAGTTTCTGTGTAAGCTTTGCACGGATGAAAAATTGACGCATCAATGCCCTCGTCTTGAGGAATCCCAAAATGTATTGGCACAACAAAATTTGGCTCAAGATTCCTAATCCACAAACACACTCGGGGGAAATTAGGGATCCCTCAAGCCTAATGCTAACAATGGAGCCGCAAACGTTTATGTGATGAAGGCCGAAGCTAATCTACAGACAAAGGCTCATAATTATGGAATTCCAAAATCTATTGAGAAGGGAAAAGAAGCCTCCAACCCACTACCTCATCTTCAAATTGAGAAGACTATGGGAGAAACTATGACTCGTGTCCCAAAAGTTGTGTTCATAAAGGATTCTCACAACCCAAACGTAAGGGTTGTTCAAAATTACTCTGTCGTGGAGGATCTGAAACAAAATCCTTATGCAATTTCTTCTCTGGAAGTCCTCTAGAGTTACCCCTCACAAAATAAATCATTGTTTTCTGCCTTGGGAGTGACCGAGACTACTAACTCAGGATTGATTTTTTTTTACCCTACAGATTATAAACCTCGTCTTGCTCACCATGTCACTTTTCAGATAGTAGTGGTCTATGCCATGAAATCATTGACATGGAACATTTTTTGTATGGTGGTTGACGAGGGTGGATCGAGTTGCATGATGTCATTGGCATGTTGGAAGGCCATTGGCCAATCTGAGTTGTCTATGTCGCCCACATTTCTTACCGCGTTTGACGATCGATATTTTAGACCACGTGGAATAATTCCCTCTTTCCCCCTGCAGTTGGAGGGAAAAAAGGTGTGTGTTGAAGTAGAAGTAGTTGATGTGCCTCTCAACTACAATATTTTATTAGGGCAGAGTTTGACCTATGCTTTGACGACGGTTGTATCCATGATTTTTCAGGTCTTATGTTTTCCTCACGAAGGCCAGATCATAATTGTTGATCATTTATCCTTCTCCCATATTGACCCTTCATCGGGTGAATCCATGGTCTCGATGATTGACAACCCACAGCTAGGTACTATCAACTTAGGTGTCAGATTGTTTCCATATTTAATTGGGACTTTTGATTATCCATTGCCTACTAATGATGTCAAGTTTGTTTTGGTTGCTCTCGGCTAGCCAAAGGCTATGATCTTTTAAGTTGCGTCTTTTAGAATGAGTTACTTTAATGACCCATGGAATATACCTTCCCCATCGAATTTGATGGAAGGGATAGGGAACCCTAGAATGGCTATTCTCTTATCTGCTACTGAGGTTGCGTACAGTATCGTCCAACAAGCCTCGGCCAACTCTGATCTGGCTCCCCCACATGAGCTATATACCTCTCTCGAGCCTCTTTAGGATCAATACTATCTTGCCACTTACGATCCTTTGGACTTAGTCTTTCCCTCTGATGAGGAAATTTTGGATGCAATAACTGGGCCAAACAGACCTTAGCATGATCTTCACCACATATCTTATTTCTTACCTGAGCTGGAGAGAACAGAGGCAAGAGAGTTCATTATGACCATGAATGGAGATTCCTCTTGTCCTGTTAACCCTTTGTCCACGCACAAAATATACATCAAGGGAAACATGGGAAGCATAAATGAAACAATTCCTATCGACATCTCTACAACCCCTGATGTCATGGAAAATGTCTTCATTGGAGCAGATTGTTCCCCTGAAGAGATTCATATCTACATTGAATTATTTAAATAATTTTGTGACATTTTCTGCTGTTCTTATGAGGATATGCCAAGAATTGACCCACGTATCATTGAACATGAGATCACAACTTACCCCAATGTTAAGCCTACCCGACATAAGCTTCTCCTAGTCAATCCTCACAAGGCAGCAACGATCAATGATGGAGTATAGAGACTCATCAAGGATGGTTTCATATCTATTGTGCAGTTAATGAAATGGGTGTCAAACCATGTTCCTGTCAACAAAAAGCAAGGTATGATCTATGTGTGTATGGAATTTCATGACCTAGAAAAATATTGTCTGAAAGTTAATTTTCCAACCCCATTCATTGATCAGATTGTCGATGAATGTCTGGGTTGTGAGGTCTTTTATTTTATGGATGGTTTTTTTTTGGTACAACCAGATATAGATCAAGCTTGAGGACCAAAATAAAACTACATTTATTTGTCCTTGGGGTACATTTGCGTACATAAAAATTCCTTTTGGCCTTAAGAATGCTGGAACCACTTTTCAGTGGGCCATGTCATTTACCTTCCACGACCTCAAACACATATTTGAGGCGTATCTTGATGATCTGGCATCACGTTCTCATAAGAGATCTAATCATCCCTCCCATTTATGACTTATCTTTGAGAGGTGTCTCTACTATAAGATTCTCCTGAATCCAAATAAGTGTAGTTTTTTCATGACATCGAGATGCTTGTTAGGTTTTATCGTGTCAAATAAAGGGATCATGGTTGATCCTCTGAAATTTGAGGTAATAGTTCAATTTTATCCCCCGTGCACAATTCCCCAGCTTCAAAGTCTATAGGGGAGAGCCAAATTTCTTCAACGTTTTTTTTCCAACTATGTCGATATTACTAAAGGGTTTATGAGTCTCTTGAAAAAAGGGGTCCCATTCTGTTGGGATGAAGTGACTCAGTGCTCTTTTGAAGAATTGAAACATGCTTTGACATATTCCCCTCTGCTCAGTCATCTGGATTATGGCAAGGTTTTCTTGTTGTATTTGGATGCTACATAGTCTACTATTGGCATGGTCTTGGTCCAAGAGGATGATGTGCTCGAAGAGAATTTTATCTACTATCTTAGTCGAGGCTTGGTAGGACCGTAACTAAACTACACACATGTTGAGAAACTTTCTTTGGAAGTTGTTCATGATGTCCAACGATTTCATCATTACATATTACTATGAAATATCACCATCGTGTTTGTCGTGACCCATTTTCAATACATGTTAAAATGACATGTCATTGATGGGAAAATCAGTCAATGGATAGTCATCCTGCAAGAATTTGACTTGGATTTTGTTTCGTAAAAGTTTAAAAATTATTTGGTCTTTGTTGAACTAATCTCAGAAATTCTGGTCGAGAGTGGTAATAATTTTCTCGAAGAGTCACTAATTAATGGGGATATTTTCCTTATTTAATTGCCAGACCTTTGGTACAGTGATATAATTGTGTATCTTCATACTTTGAAGTTCCCATCTTCTGCTTCTCGCGATGAGTGTCGACGAATATGCCATTAAGAGTGGAACTACCTTATCCTCAATAATACTTTATATCATCGAGGAGTGGATTTCATTCTTCGTCGATGTCTCACTCACGAAGAGGTAGAAATTGTGTTAAATTAATGTCATACAGGAGCATGTGGAAGTCACATGTCTGGTTTGGCAACAACCCAAAATATTATTCGCGCTAGATACTTTTTTCCCTCATTGATCAAAGATTGTGTAGAGGCGGTCAAGAAGTGTCACCTGTGCCAGATATTCTCTCGGAAGATGGGGGCACACTCAAATCCCATGTTCCCAGTTATTGTTTTTGGTCCCTTCACTAAGTGGGGGATTGATTTCACTACCTGCCACCCATTTTCAGCTAGGGGGCATCACTATATCATCGTAGCAGTAGACTAATTTACTAAGTGGGTCGAAGCTATGCAGATATTTAACAATGATGGGGAAACAACTGCACTTTTTGTTTTTAACCATATTGTATCCAAGTTCGGTATTCTGAAGGATATTGTAACAGATCTTGGCAGTCACTTCCAAAAAACATGATGTCTGAGTTAACATCAAAAATAGGGTTTAAGCAGGAACATTCATCACCTTACCACCCACATGTGAATGGTCAAGTGGAGGCTATTAATAAGTCTCTCAAGACTATTCTTCAGCGAACGAATAATTTGGCCAAGTCAAATTGGAATTTGATGTTATACTCGACACTTTGGGATTATCGAGCCTCTGTCAAGACTACTACCAGTTTCTCTCCTTTCCAACTCATTTACGAGCTGGAGGTTGTCTTTCCCATTGAATTCCAAATCCCTTCTCTTAAGTTGGTAGTGGAACTACTACCCAACACTACACCACTTGAGGATCATATTTTATATCTTGAGCAGCTTGGTGAGTAGCGTCAAGATGCATCCTTGGCCAACAAGGCTCACAAACAATGTTTCAAGTGTCAGTACAATCGGTTTGTCCGACCTCGGATTTTCTCCGAAGGCGATCTTGTCTTGGTCTATGACCAAGATAAATATCCCTTAGGGGCAGGAAAGTTGAAACCCATGTGGTTCAGACTGTTCATTGTTAAGAAGGTTTTAGAAAATGGTGCCTATCAACTAGTTGATTTCAAGGGTAATGCTTTATCAGAGCCTAGAAATGGTATCTACCTTAAGAAGTATTATTCTTAGAGTGGTCACATGAGTGTGATTTCTTGTATATAATGTATAGTTTTACTTATACAAGTCTTGTCCTTTTGTTTTATGGATGTGTAATTTATTGTGTTTCTTTTCACTGTGGCAGATGTCAAGTGAATCTAAGGTCTATGTTGGGTTCATAGACGGTACTAGCCGACACACTAGGAGGATTTCTTCCACAGCTTGGGTGATCTTTACACTTTTTGGTTAGTTAATTTCCTATGGAGGTATTTGTCTAGGTGAAGCAACCAATAATGTTTTCAAGTATAGTGTCGTAATATAATTACTATGTTATTCTTTGTAACATGGTATTTCTCACCTCCAGGTTTGTCTAGATGATCAATTGGTCGTGTCTTAGTTAATTGGATTTTACTGTGTCTACGATCCCACCCTTTACCGATGATTCATTTGGGTACGTCTCTTAGAATGCTATTTTGATTATATTACTTATATTCATGTTCCCAAGAGATTTGATCAACTAACTGATACATTGGCTAATCAAGTATTAGATTGGCATATTTCTCACACATAAAAGTAAAAGCACACACATACATGCACATGTGAATACATTTATACAAAATGTTTATCCATAAGGTAAAAAGACGTATATATATTATAATGTGTCCAAAAATAGTGTCATAAGTACAAAAGTGGGCCATACATCCTCAAATAGAGACGATATACATCGTTGAGCTCAAGCCCTCACTATATAATAGAGTAAACAAGGTGCCCTCGACACATATGTGGTCCAAAAACTCCCTCATGTACTCTCACCACACCCATATGAGAGGTGCCTCATGTAATTTCACCACACGCTGTCGAGGTAACAAAGCTTCCCACCTACTTAATGCTAGAAAGGAGGCAATATGGCCTCATACTGTCTCCCTCGGGCTAAGGCTTGACACTATATTGAAAAAGAAAGCGCACAGTATGGTCCCGGACCTGAAGTTCTCGTTCGTTCTTCTTCGGTAGTCGATTAGTTGTTTTTTCATGTATGTGAGCATTGTAGTGCTCCAGTAAAAAATAGTGGCATCTAGATACTAAGTTGAACAATGTATCTGTGCACGTGAATCCTGATGAAGTGTTGTGGATCCCGTGATCCACTCAATCATGTAGCGTACTATCCAAAGATTGAGGCTAGTGATATTATGAATTGGCACCTAAAATCCTACTTTCTTAGTGTTGGCCTCACAATACATCCCCATATAATTCTCTATGTTATGCGGTCTTGGAGGAAAGGTCCTCAAGTTGACCAGCCCCCCCCTCCTGGAGAGGCCAGTCAAAAAGTAAATATCCTTCATCGTTAGAGTAAGTGATTGGTGCTCTAGCATGAAGGCCTCTGCATCTGGATGCCAATACTCTATCAATTGGTTCAGTAGCCTGGGTTTTTCCCTCATGAATGGACACTGAAAATTTTTCCATACACCACACTTCTTAAGCATGGCAATGGCCCCTGGATCCTCTTCTACGAAGACATATAGCTTTTCATGTTACCTTTCTCGCTAATGGACATACATATTGTTGCAAACAATTTGTGAGGTTAGCTCCTTATTTCATATTTTTTGAAAGATAAAAGAGATGTATGTGGGTTGTCTTTAAGAAAGTCACATATGTATGCGGGATAAGTGTTACTTTTACCACGCACATATGCGTGTTGGGCGTGGACAACCCGCATACAGGTAGGACCGACCCCTTTACAAGGGCACGCACCCTCCAAACAATAAATTAAGAAACAATTAATGAATGGAAATGAAACGAAAGGTCATTTGTACTTGGTTCAGGTTTGGTCCTCTTTTTCCCTATTCTTGGCTTGGTGGGTACTTGAGATTCTTTTTGAAGAGATCTTTGGGTTGTTATAATGTACTTGTTCTTTTGTTTTGGTGTTTTCCCGACACGGGTTACATTCATATCATCCCGTGGTAAAAGTTTTTTTTCAACATTTTCATATAGGTTAGGTTCTTACCACCTTTCATTTTGCATATTGTTGACTTTTTCACTTTGCCATAGGATCGATCCCACCGAAGTGCGACACATAACCTTCTATGCTACTTTAGAAGTGTCATAATTATGTGGTAGAGACTTCTTCTACATGGATGCCCTAGGTAGATCCTTTGCTGCATTTTAGCATCCATGTTGTGAGTTTTCTCCATAGTATTGGGAGTCCTTTTACTCCCACCATGATTGTATATCGAAGCCCCATTCTTATTCATCTTTTTTTTCTCATACCCGAGGGACTCCCTATGAGCATGGTTTGTTGTATTTCAGGCTCGTTTAAACTTTGAAAACAACATCTAATGAGAGATTATTTATTATTTTTGATCTTGTTTAGATTACTTAAGAAAATAATCCCCCATGGAGTCTTCTTTAAGCCCTTTTTAGACTCTCTAAAATTGAAAATATTGCCGAGCAATTTTGTTTCCCTTCACGCTCGTCAAACTAAAATTTGAAGGCACATCTGTTCGGTGGTAGTTTACTCCTTTTTTGTTTCGGACGGTTAATTTATGAATAAAGGTATGCCCTAGGAGCTTCGGTTTGAAAGGATATTATTCTGAGGTGTAATTTTAACCCTTTTTCGGGCATGAGGGACTAAATTTTCAAAAAAGGGCCATTCTCGATGGTTTTGGTTTATCTCTTTTTCGGTCCTTGGAGATTATCTACAAAAAAGGAACTCCCACGATATTTTTAGACTCCCTAGATATGAAAATATTGTTGAGTGACCTTGTTCCTTTCACACATGTTAATTGGTCTAGAAGGAATATCTATTTGGCATACGTTTAACCCTTTTTCTGACCAATAGATTATCTAGGAAAAAGGTACGCCTCGAGAGACATGTCTCACCGAGAGATTTCTCCTAAGTTATATTTTATACTTTTTTGGGCTAAGGAGACTAAACTTAGAAAAATGTTGTGAGTCCATAGTTAAGCTCTTTTCAGACTCCTTAAAATTGAAAAGATTGCTGAGTGATCTTGTCTCTGTCACACTCGTTAAAATGGTTTTGAAGAGACATCATTTTGGTATATTTTTAACCCTTTTTCAAGATGACTGGACTAATTATGAAAAAGGAACAATCTAGAGTCTTCTTTTAGTGTTTTTTAGATTCTTTAACCATGAAAAACCACCGATCTTACATTTTCTAGGCTCGCAAAACTTCACATGGAAGGAGCCTTGTGTTGGTCACTATAATTGCTTAATTAATTCAAACAACCAAGTGAAACATAAATTATCAACCCAGGGAAGTCTTTTGTTTCAAAGATAGCTGCGCACTGTATATGCTCAATTCCAAAAGCAATTAGTGTTGTAGTAAGAAAATCATTCCTAATTTAACTGCTGAAGTGAACTGAGGTTCTGAATTGAATCTCAAGAAAATAATCTTCCTATTGCAATTCTTTATAGTTCAAATTAAGAATCCTGGATTACATTTAAAATAACATTGCAATGGGAACAATGGCAAAAAGTATGGGCAAAAGGGTGCAATATGTGGACCTAACACCTTGTTGTGGCATAATTAATCGCATCGCATGTCTCATCATTTTGTCTTTGGCCTAATGTCCGTTTCATGTTGCTATTAAATGAACCTTCAAATAATTCCTTAAATGAAATCCTTGTAGCACTTTTTCCCTCGCAATCTAACACCTTGATCCATGGAGTAATTTTCCCGAGTGTCCTTATCCTGCACATATCTCCTTACACTAAGCATCAATATGTTCCATGCGCTTGGAACTAGTTTTCTTGCCCGTGACACTCATTTCTTATTTGTAACTTAGCATTCTTTTATTCTTTCTCAAGCTCGTTAAAAATTTTGAAAAAGGAAAAAAAATCAAATATTTCGAAAAGAGGGGATGGGATATACATTCTATTTTATCGACAACAAGATAGTCTCCCTTGGACAAAGCACATCCTTCCATTTTTTCTCCAAGAATTGGGACCTAGTATGACCTTAGGCAGTTGTTCTCGTTACATAGAGTTGTGTCCTCCTCCGTTTGGATAATCTTCCAAACATATGGAGAGTTTGTAGTGCCTCCTGTATCATAGAATTATGTCAATAATATGTTTCTTGAGTCTTATGATTTTGTCGTGCCTTTGTCCAAGGGAAGTTTTATCCAACCTAATTTGGCCATTCTGTAGTTGTTCTCTTGACTTTCATGAATCGACTATCTCGAGAGTCTAGTCGAGTTACGATTCAAAATCAATGAATTTTTGTGCCTGATGATAGAGATCCTCTAGTCTTTCCCCGACAACACGTCGAAGACCTCAGGGTAGTGATTCTTACACTCCTATTGTACTCCT